>KZ070337.1:195113-210865 GCA_002091845.1 Anopheles cracens
TCATGTAATCTAATCATGTATCACCAGCCAGACCCGCTACCGAAGTAAACAGTGAACGTACACGCGCGCGCCTCCACCGGTGGTTTCGTTCTCACCCGCAAACGCTTCGAGCGCAACCTGATCTACCGGAGTTCGTATTGGGGAGGTCTTGTTAGCATGCGTACATGTCCCTTGGCCTGTCGGCTGTTGTACGTATGCGTCAACAAATGCATCACGGTGCGTGCGCTGCGATGTTATTAACCTCCTCCCACGGGGCCACAGGAGATTGTGCACTGTGCAGGGGCTGGTTGGAGCAGCGATCACTAGAACGTACATTTGGGGGTGTTTTACAAAAAAAAACCCATGCACGCTCCGGTGCTGCAGATAACGAACGCTGAAACTCCGGGGGCATACCCGAGACATACGTCATCCGTTTGCGTTTTGTATATGCATTGGCAAAAAACGCATCGTACTGGCGCGTGTACACCGTGTACTTTGAACCGGCGGTTCTCGTTTTGGATACGCCGGCCTCGGCTGCCCTTATGGTGTCTAAATGCGAATTAAATCACACCGACGCGGGCTTAACTATAATGCCCGGTGCGGTAACCTTCAGGCCCGGTGGTGGTGCTTCCAGAAAACCGCCCATTCAAAACAAACAACGAGCGTCACGAATGAGGATGCGTATGCTTAAGGCGGTTAAGCTATTTGGGGCGCTGTTATTTATATACTCACTGGTAATTACGATATCGATAAGGATATAGCGGACGGTGATAAGGATGGAGGGATGGTTCGAAGGAGCAGTTAATGGCAATATCATTCCTAATTCGCCGCCGCCTAACAAATGGTGCAGCGTAGCCGATCATGGCAAGCTGTGGTTGACAAGACGTGCTCTGCAGAATTTAGCACAGCTCACTATGATCAGAATGTTCTTCCTTTTTTCTGTGTTGGTGCAATATCCATGCAACATGGTAGATGACAGGGGTGCACGAAAATAGCTGCAAATATTATCTCCCTAATCTGGAGGGACTCCTCAACAGAGCGGAGGAGGTGCTTTTGCGTGATGATCGATGCATTATCTCACGATGGCAGCCGAACTGCACATTTTCATCGCGAACTCGGCTTATGGACTTCCGAGGCGCACGTAAATAAGTGTCGTCAGTAGGTTCAATAGCAGCTTGCCCCCGGTACGCTAATCCGCGAGGGCCGAAATAACAAAGTGCTGATACGTTATCGATACCCGATGGCTATCGGATGGTGATAGCGATCCAGGGAGGGAGAGTTACACCAATGCAAAAAAAAAGATCGAATGGCCGCGTGTGTGCGTTTGTGTAGCCCGACAGATACGATTTGTTAGGCGGGATTGAATTATTACCAAAAAAAAAGAAAGCTAAACACAAAATTAGGTGCCATCGATGTGAGATACGGTACTAAGAAGAGATTTTGTTCCAAAGACACTTTCCTCATCCCGTTCGTCCCATCGACCCATTTTATATTGTCATTTTGTTTCTCTCCTGCGAAAAGATCGTGTAAAAGGCTTTAATAACGGAAACGCTAAAATAGTTAAGAGAGTTCGTTATGATTCTTTGTTTTAATCGCCACATTGTTCTTCCTCTCGCAGGTTTGCAAGCAAATTTTGCCGCGTCGTCTCACCCATCATCAGCATAAAATGGGAGGTCCGTGGAGCGGAATATATGAGCGCCGATCGGGCAATGGTGATGGTGGCCAACCACCAGAGTTCGCTCGATATTTTAGGTACGTATCGCTAGTGTCCGAAGATGGAACTTACTTGAAACTAATTCTCCCCACTTTCACCCGCACCAGGCATGTTCGACTTCTGGCACCTGATGGACAAGTGTACGGTGATTGCGAAGCGTGAGCTCTTCTTCGCCTGGCCGTTCGGTTTGGCCGCCTGGCTGTCCGGGCTGATCTTCATCGACCGGCGGCACGCACAGCGCGCCCAGACGGCCATGAACGAGTCGACCAAGATGCTGATCGCGAAGCGCACCAAGCTGTGGGTTTTTCCGGAGGGCACGCGGCGCACCACGAACGAAATCCACCCGTTCAAAAAGGGCGCTTTCCATGTGGCGGTCCGGGCGCAGCTACCGATTCAGCCGATCGTCTACAGCTCCTACCACACGTTCCTGGACGACCGGACAAAGGTGATGAACCCGGGGCACGTGATTGTGACCGCGCTGCCCCCGATCGAAACCAAGGGCCTGACGAGCGACGACATACCGGAGCTGATCGAGCGGACGCGCAACGCCATGATCGAAACGTTCAAAGCGACCACGAAGGAGGTCGAGAATCGGTTCAACCTTAGCGGCCACGGAATGGCGGCGGCCAACGGAAAGGGTGCGACCGTCGTTACGAGGCTCGCCGCAGCGATGCCGGTCGCGGTGGTAGGAGGCAAGTTGACGGCGAAGAAGGTTGAGCGCTGCACCACCACCACCACCCTGATCGACCCAGAACCGAGAAAGATCGGTTCACTGCTCGGAGCGGGAGACGCATCGCCCATCAAAGAACCGACCGCCTACCGACGGAAGGATGTACAACGAGACTAGTTGCCCGGGGTCAGCGCAACGAACCGCCGATGCGCCTATTGTTTTAGTTTGCCATAGGATAATACGCCCCCCTGTTTTGTTGTGCACTGGCTGGAGCTTCTTTCCTGGCGGCAGAAGGTCTCTCCTAGAGAGTGATGACTGGGAACGGCCGCAGCAGTGAAGCATCCAACGAATCGAAGTTTAACATTCTACCGAGGGTTAGGATCGAATGGCCGCGTGTGTGCGTTTGTGTAGCCCGACAGATACGATTTGTTAGGCGGGATTGAATTATTACCAAAAAAAAGAAAGCTAAACACAAAATTAGGTGCCATCGCTGTGAGATACGGTACTAAGAAGAGATTTTGTTCCAAAGACACTTTCATCATCCCGTTCGTCCCATCGACCCATTTTATATTGTCATTTTGTTTCTCTCCTGCGAAAAGATCGTGTAAAAGGCTTTAATGCACATGCACACACTCACACAGTCATGCGAGCGTGTAACAGCTCGCTTGAATTAAGCAACATGTATTAAATTATTACATATTTGATTTAACGTTAATGATAAACGAGAAACGTACGTAAGTGTGGTCAGCCGGGGAATGGAAGGCGAACCACTGTCGAGAAGACCGTGTGTGTGTGCGTGTTTGTGTTTTTTAACAAACTGATCTCCAACTGAGCCGTACGTGTATCGTTTAAAAAAAAGCTCGCATAACAGATCAATTTTGCGCGTTTGTGATAGGAGAAAGCACGTGTTTCAAGAATGATTCATCTCCAAATTGCGCTTTGTCAACACATCATTCACCCGCAGAACTGTTACTGACATCATTTATTGCTTTTACTAGCGTCGGTTACTACGATCGACGATCGAAACACACACCCATAGGAAGAACCGTTGAAGGATACGCCACACCGTAGAAGCGTGCGGTTGTGTGTGCGTGTCCGATATAAATGATATTCATTCCATTATTCCTCTTGTTTTTACTTTATTGATTTTATTACCATAATAATTCCGTATTAGTTCCGTTCCGGTGAATATAATCAAAATGATGGCATGGGAATAGCAATGAATAATAAAATATTGCGTAAAATATCCGCGTTTGGTTCGTTTCGTTTTGTGTGACAACTCATTTGTTTTAATTGGTGCACTATTACACATTACATCGCAATTCAATAGCGATACTCCACTTCGTTTAAGCAAAAAAAAAACGTCCGAACAATAAGGCACACTCGCAATTGAGCTACGGTCACCAATAAGAAAATAAATGGGCAAAGCACCTGCGCTCACTTGAACAAACGACCGCGTCCGGCACCGGTGAGCTCTGGAAACTCGTCCAGCGCGAACCCACGGCCACGGCCGGCCCCACGCAGGTTCAAATTCAAAGGCACCGACCTGCCCCAACCGGTGCTCTTCTGCTTCGACGCCGGTTCACTCCAGCTGGTAACGGTGGAGTCGAGATTGCTCCAGGTCGACGTCTCGTGCTTGATCGTTTCGTTCAGCTCCGTTTTGGTGTCCTCCTGCGTCTTGTCCATTTCGTCATCCGTCGCTTGCCGCTTCGCTTCCTGGTTCCGTTGCTGCAGCGCGGCCGGGAAAGATGATGCCCGGGACGACGACGTACCCGGCAGCGGGATATCGCCACGCACGAATTTACTGACGACGCTGCTTCCCGGTCTAGCCGACGCCGGGTACGTCATCCGACTGACGGCGGAACCGGACACGAACGAAAGCTTGTCATCCTGCGACACGAACGACAGCGTGTCGAAGGCGCTGGTGGCGTTGTGGCTCGTGTCCGCGCTGAGCGGCAGATGCTTGCCCGGCTCCATCGCGATGCTCATGTCCGCGCAGCAGTTGTCGGAAATGACGTACGCCCACCGGATGCATCGGGACAGCGCGCAGTACTTGACGTTGTCACGGTGCTCGTGGTACTCGCAGCTGATACCCTTCGTGTAGTCGTACACGTCCCGCGTGATGATCTGCTGCGCGATGTGCACTGACGGGAAGGTGGACCGCTCCAGCAGGTCCTGCTGCCCCCGTTTCTTCAGCTGAAAGAACAGCTCCGCCAGCGGGCACACGTACAGCCGCATACCCTCGGCGCGATTTTCCAGGACGTCGAGCAACATGCTCTCCACCTTCGCCACGTCGTCGTGGTCGGTGAACAGCAGCGGCATGTCGCCGTCCTGCAGCAGGAAAGCAAGCAGCGTCATCGCGATCTTGTCGAAATCGGACTCGCCCATCGCGTTCGGCGGTATCGGCAGCTGGTGGTCTTCGTCCGAGTGGAGCTGCGCCTCGAACGCCATCCCGAGCGGCAACGTGCCGGGGTTGATGAACAGGTGCAGCTTGTCCTTCACGCCGCACTCGAGACTGTACCGCACCACACCCACCTCGGCCGGAATGTAGGTGCCGTTGGACGTGAGGCAAAAGTACGCAAACGAGATGAAGTAAAAGTTTTGACTCTCGAGCTCTGTAAGTAAGAGGGTGGCACGGTTGGGTTTGTTGGGTCGCGCATCAAACGAAGCAGATGATATACTAACCGTTGTTTTTATAACTCTTCTCCACCAGCTCGGTAGTGAGCGTCTTCAGCGTGAGCGTTTTCGATTCTTTTTCACGCCTCTCGGCGTCGACCCGAGAAAATGGAATGCCCAAATTGGTAAGCTTGTCCTGCACTTCGGTCTTATTGCCACCCGTCTTTGCCATACGTACGTATGGTTCCCGTTGCGCGGCGTTCATAGTCTACGGAAAGAAAACGTGAACACAATGAAAAGAAGGCAAACATGTGCCATTCTTTCTCCCAATTACACATTCGTGTGAATATGCTTTAACTTACCGACCATATGGCACCGGCCAATGGTGTAACTTGCTCGAGACCGCGGAACGAGCGGCCCTTAGCTTCTTCTTTAGTTTTGTATTCAATCATGAAATAAAAGAATGCGTTCTTGTGTCATTGCATAGAAATACAGGATTTTTCTTCCATTCCTGAACAGCTCCTTCAGCGAAGTTTGAAGAAGCGAAATCGTCCCATTCAATGATGAAATCCTTGCACCTATTCATGAAATGGCCACACATGGGTTCCCCACTATGTTTAACATGTCAGATTGAAAACTTCCAATGACGCAATTGTATCGATTTGTTCGAGGCCAATCTTTGAACTACACATTATAACCACATTAAGAATGGTTGGAAGGATTTCATCATTGGGGGGGACGATTTCATCTAACTGTAGGAACTGTTCAGGAATGCATGAAAAATGCCGTAAACGAGAGCTGTATTTTTTGCGCTATTCGCGAACCGCTCGCTCTTTGGTCACCCATTGGCATACAATGGAGGCCGGGTAAGCCGTCCTCGAATGGTTTGACAGCTTTTTGACAACAGCGGATGGTTTGGTACAAAAGTGGCGCGTGTGTGTGTGTTTGTGTTGACGAACGAGAGTGCTTGTGCATGTCGTACTGGCGTTTAAAAATCGTTTAAAAGGTCGTACTTTATTTTGAAGAAGCGAAGCAATACGTTTGTTTAAACCTGATCCAATTGCTCCACCGTGAGGTCGGAATAAAAGTCCAGATAGCGCTGTGAACTTTCGCCACTATTTCGAACGATTCAAACTTCGCATAACCCGGAAAACCATCAACCTGAACTGTTTCGTGATTTCTAAACAACGAAAGGAATAAAACGCCGTCACCATTGAAACTAACGTAGATTTGTGTAGTGAAGTGAAATCCAAATAAAGAACTGAAAAGTGCAACACTTGATTCGAATAATTGTGGAAAACTAATTTTCTAAAGGTGTTGGTGAATGTGTGTGTGTGCGCTCGTGCGTTAGAAGAAGAAGTTAGGAAAACACACACGCTACCGAGGAAGTGAAAGTTCAGCAAACCGGATTACTGCGATCGTTCCGTATCTGTGGAATGCATTTTACGTGATTCTGAATTAGTCCCGTTGTTGTAGCAAGGAGCGCAAAAAGAAAAACGCATCGGCTTTCCCGTTAGGAAGAAGTGTATCCGTCTCACTCTACTATCGCAAACCCTCGCATTCACAGCAACGCAGCGTGCACCGAAAAGGGCGTAAAAACTCGCGTAGTAAAATAATACGGAGTACGGAATATTGATTTTTTCGTCGGCAAAGCAACCATTGGAGTACGTGACATCGTGCACGAGACGGCGCGTACGCCCTGTGTGTGATTGGAACTGACTTGCGGGATACGCGATTGTTGTCATCAGACACTGTGAGTGTTGGTGTGTGTGTGTGCGGCTCTGTTGGTAAATTTCCACATCCTTCCCGGAACGACGAATCCTTCCCCGCAAAGATGGCTTTCATGATGCCGGTGATGAAGAACGAGTTCGATATCTACAAAGGCCGGCAGCGGCGGATATCGGAGTGTTCGAACCAAAGCAACTGCCGATCACGCAAGGTGTCGGAGAGCTCCCGGTCGGACTGTCCCAGCCTGTCGACCTCACCCGGCACCGAGGGCTTCATGTCCGGTTCACCGGCGCACCGCAGTCACCCGATGTACATGTCGCATCTGGCCTCCCGGTCGCAGTTCTCGCGTAACTCATCCCGCACCTCGCAGAGCTCGCTTATCGCTTCCAGCCCGTCGAAGGCGAGCTCGGGCAGCAGTCCACCGAAGGGTGCCACGGCCCCGGCAGTGCCGGCGGCCGCCGCCGGCAGCCAGAACAGCCTGAACAAGTTCCACACCCGGCTGGTCGACAAGCTGCGGAAGTCGCTTCGCAAGAGCAAGTCGACGGACGGCCGGTCATGAGAGGCGAACGGTGGTGGCGTTGGAGTTGGAGCTGGTGCCGAGGCGGACGACGACGACGATGACGACGATCCGGAACCGGACGACGAGGACGAGACGGCAACGCCCGGCGAGGCGAGCCAACGCGTCGTGGAGGCTTGCTCGGACAGTGTCCTGCATGTGCACCGGAAACCACCCCTGCCGAGGACGGGCAGGCGAGCGACATCAACGACCGCGGCCACAATGACAGTGCTGACGGGTAAGATTCGTTCCAGACGGGGCACCTACAGTGCGCCACGGTAACTTGCGGCGATGCGTGCGTTGGCGTTCCCCCTGTTCCGGGGCACCCCACTTCAAACATTTAATGCAACGAGTTTGGCTAAGGAAATAGTATATAGTACCTAGACAAAAGGCAGCAGCAGCAGCAGCATTAGGAGAGGAAAAGAGGCATATTACTAACTGACGGGTGCGCAGCATTGCAGCAAAACATATACACCACAATAAACTTGTTACACATATGGCTAGCTAATATAATCATGATCACAAACCACATACACGAACATAATCATCATGGATGCAAATTTCGGGTGCCTCTTTCTCTTCTCGCAAACGCGCGTTTGGCATAGTGAATCGAAAAGCAGAAACTATTAATATGTAATGTTTTAAGTGTTAAGTGCATTGCAACGAAGGCAGGAAAATTTTGCTTCTCCTTATCCCCCTCCAGAACCATTACGCTAGAGTTTTAAGATAAACTATTTATGAACGCACTTAGGTTTAGTGACCATTTGCGTTAGCTTCCGCATAATATTACCGGTTCCGGTGAGAATTCCCTGAGCTACGACACAGCAGCTTTCGTTTTCGTTTTCTTTCGCTATTCAGTTTCACTTACTGTGCTGGCCGGTCTCGCTTGCGTACTGACCATCCGCAAAAGCAGCTGGTAGCGTTTGTTGGGAGCGTAGTGGAAGCGACCTTGTCTCCAACTTGTGACCCCAAAAATTGGCCACTGAGTGAGCTTCTTCTCGGAGCGAGCAGCTGGCTTACGAAGATATGTTGATTTGAAAATTCATTAAAATCATTATTCGTGGGCAAACAGTGCGCATTACATACACTACCACACACCTTATCCAAACCTGTGATACACGTGCGGAACTGTACAGAATTTCATATTACATTGATATATGTGAGCCTATACAGCAACCGAAGTCACAGCAGCTGGCAATGGTTACATCGTGTAGAGCAGGGATGCGTACCGGCACTATTTCGCCCGAAATACTACGCCAACAACGCCACACACATAGAGACACGAAACAAACGAACACGAAAATAATCATACACTAGGTTAGATGCATAAATTGATACGAAGAAGTATCACGTGACCACAACGAAACCGGGAAGGTAGTAGAAATACAGTGAATACTATCAATTTGGATAACAAAATTACATTCATTTGAATTGCATTAAGCAGCCTACCTACTACTACCATCCCATCGATGTTCGGTGTCTCTATAGGGCTTTGATGTATTGGGGTTTTGCTTGCAGCCTTAAAATGGCGCATTGACAGTTTTTTTTCTTCTTGTTTTGTCCGAAGATCTTTGCATATCCTTTTTGTTATATCGCTTTCTTACAGGTGGTTTTTTTAGATAAACTCCACACACATACACATACACAAACTGTGATTCATCGTAACAGAAGGGTAAATTGATTGTGAATGCTTTTACGTAGAGAAAGTAAACAAAATGAAAAAAACAGCTTCGAACAGAAGAATATATTTTACAAGCGAAGCTTACTATAGCAGCCAGTCGGAGGTGCGTGTGTCCTATGGAATTGCATGCAGCGCCTACTGTGCGGGTCGTTTTTTTTCTATTCAAAATTGGAATTTATAGAAAAAAGACACATTATTTAGAAATGGATGCTTTGCTCTCTGGCAGTCAAACTACTGGAGCGTCGAGGTTAGATCAATACTGTTTATTCTAAAATGCGTAGTAGACGACGACGAGAGAGGTGCACACATATCCCCAGCCCACCACCCCACTACCATCGGCACCGTGAGGGTGGAATCGCGAGGGTGCGTGTTGTGACCGTGCCGTAGACGGATGGATTTTTTTTTGTAATAAAACCGCTTATTATGGCAGACAGCCCAATAGGCGCAATTACTTGGTGTGTGGCACGACCACCATGAAACAAAATGGACAGAGTATGAAATGCGCAGAAAGTATACATTTTTTCCAATCCTGTTGGAACACGACGCACTAAGGACACGGAGTGAAATTTGAAGATTACACAATGTACTATGTGTCTGTCCGTTCGACAGTTGTGGTTCGGGTTGGAGATTCTATTCCAACGCTTCCGAATGCATCGGTTGCTTGCGTAACAATTTGTTTGAGCCGGTCGGATCCGGTTCTGATTTGATGGTGTGGTGTTTCCCGTTGGGATTATCACACCCCCTGCCTCTTCTAAATATGGCGCAGCTACCGCTGTCCAGTTCAAACTAGAATCTTGTTGAAGTTCAACTTGGTTATGCTGAATAATGCAGCGATGGGTAGCGGTTCGAAGAAACTGATATTTTCCCGATACTGCATTAACCGAAAAGGTTCTGGGGACATTACAAGGAAATTGTCTGTGCATGGTACAATTTTATCACTTCGTATCTTACCTCGCTGAGCAAGAGGCGTCCATCAAGTATCCTCGACGTGTTCCAGGAACCGCGACGAGAAGGCGTAGCTCCAGGTTTTATGGTTAGCTCTCGATGAACCGGAATCTAGAAGGAAATTAGAGAACGAGTCGGTGTGGCGACGCAGGGATGTGGTTCCGCTCTGGTCGTACGGTGTAGCTTTAGTAGCCCTACTAGATGATCTGTTATAACGTATCTTTAAAGCTTTATTTCTCATTCACTTACGATCGTAAAAGACTGCTGCTGACTTTTAATCCTATATCCTTCCTACCCGCTAGCCCATTCACGTCTCCCGTAGTCGGTGAGGCCTTTATTGCTTTAGCGTTTCCAATCGAAACGAATCCAAGACAGCGCAGGCATTAGGTAGTAGAACACGTTTGATGCCACCGTGTGCACGCCGTGGCACGGTTGATAAGAGGTAGTTCAGATTAGAGCAGTTACTTGCGTTGTGCACACGGTTTTAGAAGGTTTATGTCTAGCGTCTCAACAACTTCCCGTCTCATTTCACCATGCATTCAAATGAAGACCAATGGATATTTATAACCGCGCATCGGCTGATCAGCAGCGCGATCAGCGAGTAGTGTGAATTGTGATCAAAACAGGAACAACAGGAATCGAGCAAAATCCCGGGACTTTCGTTTTAGCGCAGAGAAAAAAAAAACAAAAAAGAAAAACACATTCCACTTCTGCCAAAATTCTAAGTCGCACGTGTGACACTTACACGCGGATCAGGAACTTTTTGTTTTTCACTGTAGTTGATCCGTTCAACAGATCCTCCGCTCAAACTTGGCCTCAGAAATGGCAGAAATTAGAAACTTCGTCGCTCGAAGTTCTGGTATAACCTTATCTACCTACTACTACTACTATTACTCTCTACTGTACCCAACCGACACTATCCAAACGGCAACATTTAAACGTGTAATACCAACATAATCAAACCAACTTTACCCATTGTATATGCGTATATATTAAACGAATAAAGGGAACCAATCGTTCCGCCATTTGTAAACCAAAAAAAGTAAGCCATTTTCTTGGTCATCCGAAGAGATAACGATGGCACGGGGGGAGAGGGTAGGTTTGAAAGAACAAATACCAACAACAGCGGAAAGAAAGACCGATTGCACATCGAGCCAAATTCTGTTTTTTTTCTGATGCAAACACACATCAGGAAAGCACCTCTTTGAGCTATCGTCTCAGCATGCTCTGGCTGGTCTGGTTGGCAGGGCGATCATCGCTCGAACGTCAAATTCTTCGTCGCCTACGTCAATCGGGTGGTTAAAATTAGTAACAACCGCCGGTAAAGATTGGTGAGCGCCGATGGTTTCGTGCGCCGGGCGCGCATCGTTTTTGCGAATTTCGTTTTTGC
The DNA here is from genome assembly GCA_002091845.1 of Anopheles cracens. NCBI lineage: Eukaryota > Metazoa > Arthropoda > Insecta > Diptera > Culicidae > Anopheles > Anopheles cracens. The sequence goes on from KZ070337.1 coordinate 206,393, forward strand.
ATGTTTCGATTCACGCCTGACTGGGCAAAAATGTGACCAAACGTACGCGGACTTGTTGCTGTTGGTGTTGTGCTGCATCTCCGTGCAAGAGTGACCGGGGTGAACACGTAATCGTTCATACGAACACGAAGAATAAGAAACCAAACCGGCACCATGTGCAGATCGTTATACAGCGCTTGTTCTGCATCACGCTCACCTTAAACATTCCTGCCTAGCAAATGTGTTGGAGGCGGGGGGGGGGAAGGGGAGGGTCCGAAAGCGTAGAGGGAATTTTGTTAGATGTGGTCAAAAAAATCGTTCTGACATTCAAATGCCACGTTCGCGAGATTAAAGTTTGATGGGGTATTTTTAGAACCATGTTTTGCTGCAACGAGAACTGTCCGATTGTGTGTTTTTGTTGCCTGATTCGACCGGCCGGTATCCCGTGTCGCCGATTGGCAAGCTCAACCACCGGCATCCGACGCGACCAGCGTCGCAGTCTTGTTCCGGGCGGTAAATAATGTCGCTCATTAAACGTAAACTACAAAGTAATCTAATTTCAATTAGACACAGGCTTAAGCTACACTGTTTATAACGACCATTTGACGACCGAACAGGCTTTGTTGTTCTCATCTACTATGTTGACTGCTATGACAGTAGAATGAGGCTAAGAGCAGGGACATACTACAATGTTAACAATGTAATCAAACAGACTATGGGTTAGATGGATTCCTCTTCATTCCTCTTCATGCGAATTACTGACGCACTTCCTGCACACACGGCGCTTTGCGGTGTGCTGAGCGCAGAAGAATAGCTAGTTTGGTGGCGCACACTTTCCATTTCAGATGCAAATTATCCACACTTCTTCTCCGGCAAGACACAATGCCATGATGTTGCCTCATTTGACATTCTTGCGGCATTCTGCCGACACAGCGAGATGACTTTGGCGCTACCCCATGCCCAATGCACGGGCAGTAAACTGGTTTTCTAGCGATCAGCAAATAGCGAAAGAAACCCTAGAATTCTTCTCCAGCCAAGCGGACCAAGCAACTGACCCGGAGAGATACATTTTTCAATTCAAATCTGCCGCCTTCATGGCGTCGGCTGGGGGAGGCTTTTGCGAAACAAGTATTAGAACCGGACTTCTTTCTAACAGAAAAGGAGGCAGTAAAAAATCGGCAATGCAATGATCTTGTAAATCCCCCGGTCGGTCAAAATGCGGTCGAGCCCTCACAACCAAGCACAACCGCACGAAGGAGGGACAACCGGTTTCTGCGGGGCAGGTTGAACGGCCGATGGACGCCAAATGAGGTTTTAGCTTTACGCGCCCAGCCCACGGTATGTGGGTTGAAACGTTCAGCATATGCGAAACCAGTTCCAGTACGGACCACCAGGCGGGCGGGAGGGAGTTCGTAAATTATGGATGCAAAATGCTGCTGACTGGCGAAGCTAACCTTTCCGGGAAGCTATTCGTGCACAGTTTGAACATTGGAACAAAAAAAAAAAACACAGTGATCCAGTACTGTTTGGGCAGGAGATGCTACGGGCGCACCTTTCACTTCATGGCGGACGATAGGATTATCTGTGTCCGGGTTTTAGTGTTACATTCAGCAATGGTAGAGAGGGCTCTAGGAGAGCGAGTAATACTGGACCTATCCATTAGAGACCAAAGACATTTATTCGTTTCCATCCCAGGAAGTTTTTAAATCTTCGTGGTCAGTCGTGCGGTGAAAAATTAACAAAAAATTAGCAAAATCACTTTAACTCACTTTACACCGAACGATCGACACTAGCAGTGAAGCAGAAGACCCTCTCACCTAATCAGTTTGGTCGAATTAGCAGTTTGCAGCAGCAATCCGAGACACACCCGCCAGGACCACCCAGCGCAAAACACGATCGTGGCTCACGAGATCACTTCGATCTGCACCGTACCCTCCCATCCCCGTGTCCAAGATTGGCCACGTGTTCGTGTTGTTGTTTACAATGTGTGGGCCCTGCCCCACTACTACCGGACCGGACGGTCTTGTGTACCGAGGTGCGCATTTCTTGCGCAGCGAAACGTGCCGCTTTACCGTGCTATAATTTGGGTGTAAAAACAACAGGAAAAAAGCATGAAAATACGATTAGCACACTTCGCATGAGCGGCTAATTTTGCCATTTCGAAGCAAGAGTAGGAGGAGGCTGCTGAGGGCTTGCGTAATCATGCCATCCCATGTCAGCGCTGACACCGGTCGGGATTTTTAACCGGCACCAGCACTGACAGGTGTTGTTGTATTGTTTCTAGCGTTCAGCACGTGCTATTTATAGCCGGTATGTACGCATTCTTGATTGACGGATGTACTAACTCATCCACCAAACCGTTCGCCGCTGCTATCGCCGCTGCCTCTGTGACGAGTGGCCGGGCTGGGCTGTTTATCGGCAGCACACTGCATCATCGAACGATCATTCGCACGCCACGTGCTCCGTCACGAAATAATGACCAGAAATTAAAACGTTCAACCCGAGGAGACGTCGGTACACGGGCACGGGCATTTAAACCGTCCCGCTCGCGCCGCAGGATGATCCGGAAAAGTGGATTATTTTTAACGTCGTACACACCGAGCCCGGGTATTCAACATTTTATCTACCCGAGAATTTGTTGTGTTATTTCTTTTCCGCCCACAGGCACACGGTGCACGGTGCATTTTTGCAGCAAAGGGCGGAACCTAGAGGGAAAAGGCATTAACACAACTCCTCAGAATGTAACGTATTTATAACACTAACGGACAAATCCGGTGTCAATTGACACTTTTGCATTTTTGAGCTTCGATAACTCAAAAACGGTTGGAGATATCGACAAACGGTTTTCACCCAAAGTCTTATATTTTTGCAAAGTTTTTTTAAAAGAATTTTCAACAATTTTAAAATCCGTACATTTCTGAGATATAACTTGTTACTCCTTTCGTGCAAATCATGGTGTCAATTGAAGGCTAGAAGGCTATTTTTGGCAATTGTTGACCGATCGAGCTGAAATTTTCACCAGTTGTGCGCTATACTATTTTAGTTTTATAATCCGTCGAGTTTGTGATCCTACTCACCCCCTCCCCCTCCCCTTTGCTCACAAGCTCCTCACATCAAAATATTAAAAATATTTAAAACTATACGGAACATTTTTTTGGAGCCCGAATTCCATGAAATGGCATACAGGAGCGGATGTCCAGGACCTACAATAAAAATTTCAGAATTTTTCGATCAAAATTGTAGGATTGGCTTCACTTTATACCTCAAAAAAGAAGAAGAAGAAGAAGAATAAAATTCGTAAATTCATATTTTCTGCTTATAATTCGTGACATTTGGTATTCAAATTACGTTTTTTTTTGTGCGTTATACTATTTTAAGTCATAATTGACTAAATTTTGCAATATTTATATAGAAAAACATTTTTTATTCGGTCTACACGATTTTCCATACCTTCTGCAATTGGCACGTGGCTTTCTCCATGAAAAGACAGCGAGAGTGGATATTCAAAGTGACGACATTTCCACAATTTTGATCGGATTTTTGCCCCCTATATACAATAGAAGAAGAAGAAGAATAAAATTCGTAAATTCATATTTTCTGCTTATAATTCGTGACATTTGGTATTCAAATTACGTTTTTATTGTGCGTTATACTATTTTAAGTCATAATTGACTAAATTTTGTAATATTTTTTATAGAAAAACACTCTTTATTCGGACTACACGATTTTCCATACCATCTGCAATTGACACGTGGTTTTCTCCAAGAAAAGACAGCGGGAGTGGATATTCAAAGTGATGACAGTTCCACAATTTTGATCGGATTTTTTTTTGTTGTAGGTTCTGGGGCACTGCCCCTATATACCATTTTTTTTTAATTCGGGCTCTGAAAAATTTTGCGTATAGTTTTTAAGGTTTTTTTTTATTTTGACGTCGGCGGATTTTTACTAAAGAGGGCGGGGAGTTGGGTCACAAACTCGACGGATTATAGAACTAGAATAGTTTGCGCACTACTGATAAAAATGTCAGCTTAATCGGTCAACAATTGCCAAAAAAGTCTTCTAGGTGTCAATTGACACCACGATTTGCACCAAAGGAGTATTCGGTCCATTTGACCGTAAGTGTTAAAATGAGCAAACGCATAGAGAGAGAGAGAGACGGAGAGAGGAAGAAAGGGAGAGAGTTGAGAGTCAGAGTGTGCGGGGTAATAATAAAACACGGACCTGCAATTGCAAGCCGGCAGTGGAAAATTCCACCACGGCGGTTTTTGCCGCCGGTGGCGCACGAAAAAAAAATCCCATACGCCACCGACCGAGGAGAGGGCATACTCTGGAATGCCGTGCGAAACGTAGAAGAGCGCTATTTCCGGAGCACCCCTGTACATGAATGTCGCAGTTGTGGCTATCAGCTCTGCACAGTACTAAGCTTCAATGAAGGTTCCCCAAAATGACTTCAATCAACACGGCCGCGTTTGTTTGCTCTCGTGGACACATCCC
>KZ070337.1:210875-222783 GCA_002091845.1 Anopheles cracens
CCCCCCCCCCCCCCCCCAACGTGAAGGTTCCAGCGGCATCTCGCGTAGGTGAAGAGCACTGGCGTGGGCCTTTGTTTTATTTTTCCGACATTTTCTTCTCTCATTTCCCGAGTCCGCTCCGCGCGACACTTAACAAAATGGTACGTGCAAACGAAAACCCGCGCAAGTCTCGGACACGGCCATAATCAGCAGGTCAGCAGCAGCGCTGCTCGACCGTTGGCGCCAGCCATTTGCCTGGGTGGTGCCTCCGGGGGCAGGGGAATGCTTCGCGCAATCGGTTTACCGAGAACTGCAAACGAACTGCTGCACTTTGCGGGCTATTTTTAGCGCCCAGGAAAACCCGACCAAACCTACGCGCCACCCATCTCGCGTGCGCTACGTCATTCCACCGCTCCACCGGCCCGTGGGCAATGGGTGCAGTCTCGGCCAAGACGACGGGCGTCGTCACCGGCGCGTTGTAACTGATCCACGATGCTGACCTCGAAAGTGGATCATCTGGCGGTACACGGTGCCGCAATCAAAAATCGCCGACACACAAGCGCACATGGGAGCATAACACACGGGGGAGCGCACGACGGTTGTGTGTCAGTGGGCAGTGGAACACTGGAAGGATGACCCTGGCCGATGGGGACGGACGGAGCGGAGTGTGAGAGATTCTACGCAGTACGCACGGAGCGTACTTCAATGTGTAACGACACGTTCCGGGCAGGTCACGGCAGTTGGGCGGAACGGACTCCCCGCGCTGTCATTCGAATCCGTTTGCAACGTTCCGAAGAAGGTGCATGATGATGCCCCCGTAATGATAGTGCGTACCACCCTACGTGTCGCACCCTACAAGGTCATCCCAGACCAACTGTTTCCGACTCCGAGGATGGGGGAAACAAAAAACTCGTCTTCCCGGCGGAAAACTACTCTTCTGATTGGACATAAAGCGACGCTGGATAAACATTGCTGCTTGGAATTACTTTTGTTGACATCAACACAACACTGGTAAACATTCACATGAGAGCGATAAGAGCCCGCTCGTGATCCACTATCAGTAGCGGTGGGGAACTGTGCGTTTTGCTTCCACCATTCCGGTGCTAACCGGCTGCGGTGGATAGCCCTCAAACATCCGAAAGTAAACATCCGAGAGGCACGCGAGCACACCAAAAAAAAAAAGGTGTTTGAGGATCGATCAACCGTTCGGCCGCTGTATTGATCTGCGATGACACTTTCAATTGGCAGCTTGTGTACGCTTGTGATCCCACACACACACACACCTGCCGGTTTTCTAGCATCTGGTAAACAAATTCCGGGCAAGGCCGAGACCGACCCGCCGAGGTGGCAATGATATAGTTTCCAATTCTGGCGATAACACCCGCCGCGCACATGGCGGCAAAATATCTGATATTGAACATGAACGCCCTACGGCCTTCACGGGGCACACGACGGAGCGGAAAACGGCAATTGTTTACAGGTTTATTTTTGAAACCCTCTCCCATGAATGGAATCTTCCACTGGGCCGCTTATCTGTTCCGGTCCGCCGTCGGTTGCGCGATCGTCGAAGCGCGCGTTGTTTACGTTTTCTCCGTTTGGCTGGATTCCTGGGGTTTGGGAGGGTTCTGGATCACAGGCACGATCGATCCTGTGTTGGCTTATCCCCAGCTGCATCGCCATCTCCAGCCCTGGATAACGGATGATTCAGCCGAATGGGATGGGACACAGTCGACCCGAACGTTCCGGTCAACCGATGACACCGACTCCCGCCCGGTCAGATATCTCCGGCCGGATGGCGCGCAATAGCGGTGGGCCCGTCTTACGCGGTATATGTTTTGCGTATCATTCGCGGTCCGCGGTCCGCTCAATTGATCACAATTGATACCGTTTATGTGGTCATCTTGCGTGAATGGCGCACGATGCGCACTCTGTGCGCAACGGACCATAATCCGTTGTGGGCTGCGACGGACGTCAGCATGACGTGTGCGAACTTCAGCGGTTGGTTCGCTTCAATTGAGAGTCGCATCATGCGGGTTGCGAGATTCCTTTGCCACACCCGAAAGGTGGTGGTGGTGGTGGCGCGGCACATGTCAACACCAATTAAGCGTGGAGAGGATGCGTTGCGATCGATACTCGAAACGATCGAAACGATCGGAACACGATGGCCGGCGCTGGGCGTCAATTGCTCTGTCGCCAGCGCTTGATTGAAACTGGTTCCGGCGAAATGTTCCGGAAACCGCGAAATGTTCGTTCGGAAATTGTATTGCGTAGTAAATTTACATTCGCCCGCAGCCATGGATGGCGTTGGTCGATTGATAACACGGAAAGCGCACCCGCCGGCAAGTTCAGGCGGGCCGCGCCGCCGTAAATCACATAGCCATATAAAATCGTTCATCAAACGGCAATCTTGAGCCGTATATAAATTACACACCACCCACACGATCAGTTTGCTCTTATCGGCGTTCCCTCGTGGGGAGATATTTGAAAACAGTGTTGTATATCACGCTGTGTGGTGCCCGAGATTATCCTCGTTTCGTGATTGGAATCTCATCATTACGGAACCAATGTTTGGATTGGTGGGAACGTCTGCAACGCGTTCCCTTTATTGGTCAGCGATACTAGGAATTGATGGAGCAGTTCCATCAAACTTGACTCCGTCTGTATCAATTGCGTCTTGCAGCAGGCGTCCCGTGAATCTATTCCGAACATTCCCGGGAAGCCGAACGGTCCCGCTCTCGGCATCGAACCCGTGGGGCAGGAAACTCCCGCCACGACGTCATCCTTTCCGGTCTGGAATTCAGGCCCACGCCCTCTTATCACCGCTTACCGTCATAATTACGGCAGATTGCATCATGGTGGTGTATTGTTTTCTCAGCCCACGCCGGGCACCGCTTCCCAAATGTCACCGCGAGATGACAAGTGGGTGTCGGAGTGTCGGTACGGGTTGGGAGGGCCGGTAAGCAGGTGAAGAGGAAATCTAGCACGCCATAGCCAACAGCCAACGTTTACTCATTATCTATGATTCATTCAAGCACGCCCTGCAATGTGATTGTAGATAAGAAGATGTCCCCAATTGGATTGTCCCCAAGCGAATGGAACTGTCGGTGCTGGACTACTCACCACAACTGCAGAATCTCCAGTTTCATTATGAATTTGCACAAACATAGTAACTAATTATCGGCTAACGGCTTTAATACCAACTCTCTGCCGGTTTGCACCGATTCCGTGCGCCCTGCTATGGCGTCGTTCGAGTACGTTTCATACCAGAAATATCCAGTACCGGCTCACGGCGCTTGTTCACTCCCAAAGCCGGCAATTAATTCCAGCCCGAGCACAGGGACAAATGAAACACAGCGACCCCACGGGGCAGGGCACCTCAGATTACACGGATCGTGTAGTGTTATGAAATATTTGTCCCCCGCTCTCCCTCTAGCGGGAGATCTCGCATTCTCGCTAGACTTGCGCATAGACGTGTCCCCCATGCGGTACGGCTCTCGTCGTCATGCACGTGCCCATCGCCTGCGCGGCACGGGAATTCACCGTCCGGGAGTGTTGCAGCTGAACGCTTGCTGTACGATTCGCTCGTTCGTTCGGTTTTTTTGTTGCTGCTGCCCTATTCGCCTTCCCACCGGCACGCCGCACGATCGGATGACAGCACGGTTGGCTCCGAACCGGTTCGATGGACATAGTGTTTACTAAGCACTTACCGTCGCCGTCACCGATAGTGAATTGCAGCGTGCAACACCGGTGGAACCAACGCACCGATAAGGGCGAATGGGGTGAGCTGCAGCCGGCAAAGGGATAGGTGCAACCGGATCGTGTTTTATCGTTTGTGGGCCACACGGTTGCGGGTTTCGCGATAGCTTATGGAAAATTTCCATCGTTACAGCGCGTTAAGGGTTCATGCGGTTGTGTGTGTGTGAGGTTTTTTTTACAGTAATGCACTTTTTTATGCGAAGCACTTGTAACGAAGAGAATCTCACTTGTTTCTAGTAGGTGGTGCCTACGGAATTTTAAGACTGGCGAAGATATTAAGTTTTAAATTTTAGCTTTTACGGACATGTAATCGACATGGAGCCATTTTGTTTAATACCAGTCGTAATGATCCATATGGTTGTAACGAACAAGTTAAGTGTGCATGTAACAAAAGACTGTAAAAATCTAAACCCACACTTCCTAATGAGGGATGAGTAATATAAAATGTCCAGGCTGGAGGTATTGAGTGCCATGCCTGCGTCAGAGCGTGCGTTGGACACTACGCTTGCAGCTGTCCTTTGTATTGCATTGCCATGTTCGGGGTAGGGCGAGAGTCATCGCTACACTCGACTACATGACTGGACCGCAATGAGAATGCTGGAATTCCCGCCCGGGTGTGTACGACCTCTTGGGGGGGGCGTCTTTGTCCGAACCGGTCTAGGGCTAGATTCGCTCCAACGGGTGGTGGAAGCGGCGGCAACGGTTTTAAGTCAAAAAGGCGCTGGTACCAGTTGTATCCGGTTCAATAGCAATTCGTTCTTCGAGATTACGAACCCATCGGATCTCGGATCTGTCGAGGGCGGGATTACTCATTGGACACCTCTCTCACATACGGGTGAGGTTAGAAGCACGTACCGCGACGAACATTGTGCAATTGTAGCACCGTTTGTAGCAACTCTGCGAGCGGCAAACACGATTAGGGCAAATAAAGTGCAGTGTCAACAGAAACGGACGTGCACGTCTCAGGAGGGGGCAAGCGATGGCCCGATGGAACTCCACAGCCCGAGCGCGAGTTCCGTTGCGCAATCGCCCGTTGTCACCTTAGGAAGGGACCACTTCGGGAGACACTCGAAGCGGTTCTTCAAGCCTAAATCGTGGAGTCATCAACTACGTGGCACAACCTGGTACACCGTTCCGGGCTGATCGTGTAAAACGGGGCTCCTGTTGCATCACGCACCCATGCGTCGAGGGAATGGTTTGGAATGGCTGTTTCGAAACACCGCGTAATCTCTTACACACGGTTCTAAACACCTTTCTCATGAAGGGATGCAACCGGTAGAGCTGCAACGTGAGTTCATCCTTATACCCAGCCACTTCCTTACCACTTCCTTGGGAGCGTCACGACAAAGCCGGCGGGTAGCTACTGGAGCTACTGGGAAGATTAGGGATGGTGAAACGGAAATCCTTCACTAATGGAATGAGGAACACACATCTTCCGGCATGTCTCTCTCTCTCTCTCCCTTTTTACCTTGAAAGGAAAGGCACAACCGCCCGGCATGTGCTTCATCTCGTGCACGCATAAACTTCCGTCATGTCATAAATATTTACATCTCCGACGGGTCGCCCGGGACGGACGCGTCGCGAGATACAGAGAGGAGACAATTTAATTGCACACGAGGTGCGTTCACTACAATGACTGTGACAGCCGTGATTAAGCTGATCAGATGCATGATCGTGCACTGTATCTTGCCTTGCCTTTAGCTGGAACATTGTGTTGGACGGAAACTTCGTACGATAGAGACATTCTGACATCACCGCATGTTCCAATGTAAGCGTTCCTCAAATATTGAAGTAGAAGTTGTTCCAAAAACACTGCTCATAAACTAAACCCTCCATAACCCATCCCCGAAGGGCTTTTCCTAACCCAACTTTTCGTGCAACCCCAAGAAGGAAATCGATCGCTGTCGTTCAGCCGCAGCATTTACGCTCCATTCATCTCGTGCTGACGCCAATCAATGATCACATACATCACTGCACGCAATTGGCGACGCGAACATTTTGCGCAAATGCGGAACATTTACGCACGAGCGGCGGGCCCATAGTACCCGGCTTTTTTGAGCGGTACACCACCGCTGCCTGCCGGCATTCTTTCTTGCCCCATTTTGTTCCGCACGGGGTGTGGCGGAGATTACGTTATCCGACGATACCGATCACGGTCCGTAGCCCGATCGTGTGCGGGTCTCGATTGTACACGGTCCTGTACAAAATAGCCGCGTTTGTTTCGCGGGCGTAACCGGTCCACCTGTACGTCGGCATACCACCATCCTCGGGGTTTACGGTTGTTGTTAAACAGTGCCGCTAAAAATAGTCGCCAGCAATTTGCCGCTGTCGGACCATCAATTACTGCTGGTCGCGGCATACCAAGAGATCGCGAGGTGACGGTGCAGCTCGATCGGGTTTCGGGCGATTTTTTGTGGTTTGTTTTGCTCAATCTCATCTCACCCGTGCGACATTCCCACCCGTGTGTGTGTGTGTGTGTGTGCCAATGAAGCAGAGACGGACGTAGCAGCGGGTACAAAAATAGGTACCACATTTCCCACAGCACGGACACGGTGGCGACGGCTTCAACTTCTTTGCACTCGCGATCGTTAATGGCAAATCCGTACGAAGTGCTTGGGGGTTCGCTTGGTGGATAAGGACATGGGTCGATCAGTCCACGATGGGTTTGTTGACTTCGGCACACAATAGACACAGCAGCCGAAACACCACGGACACAGCGGGCACTCCCGGGACGTCGCAGAGATTGACGTCGCTGCACCAAGAATGTCGGTGATCCTCGGTACGGTAGATGGACGCTGTGATGGGCACTTTGTTTTGTTACCGTTGTAAAATTTAAATCGTAAAACAAAATCTTATTCTAGCCGACACGTCCTTCAGTGAGACAATGCAGATGAAGGATCGGGTTTTATTGCGATTGTGAGGTAAAAAAAAACGAATGTAAAAGTTCAGTATGACGTGGACAATTATGAAGTGCTGGCACGTTGAAATATGTTTGTTAATTAAACCAGACTGGACAGGAAATGGGTGTCAGAACACAAACTGCGACTGTGATCAATTATTAATCGAATAGTCGTGCGTTTGGAAAAAAAATGGAATCGTACACTCACTGTTGCATTAACATTCAAGTGCGCACGACTCCAGCTAGTCTTCTTTCATCGCGTGTACCATTTACAGGCAATCTTCTGGAGATCGTTAGCTTATTCTAGACCCATTATCCTTCTGCATTCCAAAGTCATTCAAACCGGCAGAGAGTCCAAGGTGGCTATACCGAGCGGGGCAGCCCTTTTTCTCCACAGCACATTTAGGTCAATGTGAAAACGCTACGCATCTGGACGTAGCCGTTGTTCCGCGATCGGTTTCCCAATGTCAGGGTTTAAGGTGGCTTTGTTGCGATGTCCGCACCGCACCGCATAACGGAGCCCCGTCAACTAGCGAGTGATTTCTGATCGAGTTGAACAAGGTACCGGGCACACACACAAAAAAGCGCTATATGTTCTATTGGATGGCAGGACGGAATGCGACGGTGGCAGTGTGTCACTTGGCAGGTGATATAACACGGCCAAATGAAAAAGCGTGCGAGCACGCACGAGTCCGACCGTATGCGAGAGTTTGTTTTTTCTTTTGTTTTTACCGTGCGGACCAAACGGCTGATCATCTGTGGTGACTATTTGTGGTACTCGCTAGCTTGACATTGGAGGCACATCTCGGCGAGAAAAATAGCGTTGTTTACAGCGAAGTAATGTCTTCCCACGCGTCGACCACCGCGGTGTCCCGTAGCTCTGTGGCACCAGGAGCTAAAAATACATCCTTCTACCGCTTTCACGCACCGCCCGGTCCGAGATGCATTGGTGTGCGATCTAAATCGCTCGACTCTCGATCAGCCGACTTACGTTTCGCGTAGCGCTACCGCGCAGAAGACGTCGCTCGGGAAGGTCCACGTTACAGCGTTAGTACAACCGGCTCAAGTCGGATTTAGCCAGACCGCCGAAGGACTCATTGTCAAAGGTCTACATTGTGGGATGCTGTGCCAACCGCAATAAATTCTCGGTCGATTGTTATCTGTTATGTTTTTGTTGGGCGAAAATAAGCATCCCACACCTATTTTAGTTTGTTTTTCGGCTTCATCCAGCGCGCGAAACCATCCGTTAACGCTGGCAGAAACATGGGGGTGGATTGCGCAAATAGTACAGGCAAAATTTGTACCACTGCATCATCGATGGGTTTGGAGGAAGATCGAGTGAAACGCAACAAAGAATGAATCATTCGGCCGTTTGTCTGCTCAGGATTCTGTTTGCACAGGACCAGACATGTTTTTTTACAGTCGAGGTGACGTAGTGACCTGTGCTGTTAACACCAGCGACGTGCGTCAATGCACATGCCAAGCAGGCGTCGTAGCCAAATAAGGGCAGAAAACGCTAACTTTATCTACATGAACCACAATGTTAGTATCTTGTAAGCTGCACTGTTGCTATCTGTGTGCACTATTTTTATCGAGAATAATAAATTGAATGTAAATGAGGTTCCCGTTACAGTCAGTGCTTGCGGCAAGATCGATTGGTTAAACTAACGGTGAATTTAAATTCAATGTCGACATTGTCGTCTAATGTCGACATTTAACGGTGTATTTTTCTATAAACCTTGAACTAGCTGCGCTCCCAAATGGACCCACATAGGGGATACGTATTCCAGAAACGGTACACTAGTAATTGAAATGCCCATCCGAAGCGTATGCCATATACGATAATGTTAACTATTTTATTCAATTTTTACGCTGCAAAGGGATAACTGTAAACCCTGTGACGAATATTAAAAACTGTAGATAGGACAAATGGTAGCGTTACTCGTTGGCTTATTGGTTTTGTTTTTGCTTTTTTCTAATTTTGACGTTTGTAGATTTCAAAGTCGCTTGGGTATATTTATGCGTGAAAGAAAACGTGAAAAAAGACCGCGAAAGTGTGCTACAAGAAAGAAGATTTTTTTCATTTTTAAACAAAACTCGTCGCTTTTCCCTAAATTTAAGCGTTTGCCTAGCAATAATAGTTCGTGTGTGAAGAGATAGTAAACAAAAATGCAATAGAGCCGGAGCAAAGCGTTCTCCGGAGAGGTTACCGGTTTGCTTTCCACCTCTTTTCAGTCAGAGACACGCACGACTACCGAGGCGAGGGAAAGTCGCGTGGTCGATCGATTTGTCGCAAAAATAGCGCAAGGATCACGGACCACCCGCAGTGCAAGATGAGTGCGAATCTGCTAGTGCTACTAGGAACGGTCGTCATTCCGCTAGTTGTGATCAGCTTCGTTGCGATAGTCACATTTGTGAATCTGTACTTAAATCTGAGGTAGGCGCGCCTGGGGATTTTTGTACAGCCATGACAGAAGTACGGCCGTGTCACACAGGCAGGTCGCTACTGTTTACATTTGTTCTTGAATTCTTCTCTCGTGCTTTCGTTGTTTGCAGGAGACGCTTTCCGGCCAGGGTTAACTGCTGGTTCTGTAACCACGATACGCACGTTCCGTACGACCAGTCTAATTCGTTTGTCTGTCCGGGATGCAAGCAGTACAATGGGTTTACCGCGGACGGAGATTACAACCGAGAGATACCGGAACAGTATCAGCAGCGGCTAAACAACTACCACTATCATCATCCGGCGAACGTGACCGATGACGACAAATGGGACAGTACGACGGTTCGTTCTGGTGCGACAGGCAGCGTGCACACCGGTAATGGGCTGTGTTTCGGTTGTAATCGTAACCAGGAGCTGAAAATACATCAGCTCGCATCGTTCGTACCGGAGGATGAGGATAACTACGAGGCGGAGGTTGAAGAGTATCGGTAAGAGAGAATCGTTATGATTTCCACGTGTAGTGTCTTAAATCGAAAGCTCTGTTCTCCATCCAATTCCAACAACAGCAAACAGCTAGAAATGGCGTACAAACTGTGCGGACGGTGCGAACGCATCCTCAAGCGTACCCTGAACGACGTCAAGCGGAACATACTCGGCTCCAAGCTCTCCCAGATCGGTAGCAAAAGTCTCAACGTGCTCGACATGCACTTACGCACCTCCACGAAGCATCTAGCGCAACAGAAACGGCAACGTTGGGCAAAGGTGTGCGTGTGGGCCGTAACCGGGCTACTGCTGGTGAAGCTGCACCAGGATTTTACCGACTCCGGTTGGACTGTGGCCGATCTTATGTTGGTTTGTCCGGCCCCCCTGCAGGCAGCAATCACCGGTGGACTATCGTACACCTTGGCCACATACGAACTGGTTTGCGGCCAGCTCGAACGGCTACTCGCGGAACCGACTGTCCAGCAGACGACGGAACGCATCGAAACGCTCGGTTATGAAATATTTCTCCAGTACGTACCACGGACGGTGGTGCAAACTTCCACCCACTACTTCGAGTCCCTCTCGAACCAGGTTCCAACCGAACGTAGTTCACCTTTGTTGCTGAATGTGGCCATTGTTGCGCTGGCCGCTCTGCTCGCTTCCCTTGGCAGTCAGCGTACGATCGTGAAGCAACTGCTGATCGTTGTACTGTGCGTCGGCGATTTCGCGCTTGAGTATGCTCAACTTCAGGATTCATCGAAAATAGGACTCCTACTAACGGCCAGCGCACTCACACTCTCGCTCACCTGCATTGGACAGCGATTAATACGCAGCGACGTGCCTACGAAAAACCTTAACTCAAGCTTCCACAAAATATACTCCCAACAGTGCAGGGAGAGTGATTATTCCGATGTCGACAGTACGGCCCCGCTGCTGGATGAGTCTAGCAGTACTTTCAACAAGGAACAAGCTACGTTCACCAGGAAGAGCCACTCGAATCTGTATCGTCGTCCCGCCCCAGGAATGGACAGTAATTTAAGCGGAAAATCGCTCGACACAACGGAATCGGGCAGCCCGTCCGCGTTTTCCCTTTCACCTACGAATCCTTTCTTCGCGGCCGATGACGAAGAAGGTTCTCCAACGCTCGGGACGGGTAATACAATCAGTGGCTCATTGTTTAACATCGCATCGGGAAACCTTCGTGCCGAGCAGATCGCTGACAAGGAGTCAGTTTTCAGCCAAGGGAGCATCAAGTCCAGTACCACGACAGGACGTTCGCTGTTGAAAACACCCTCTTTTTCGGTGGATAATTTTCAAACCAATGGATTGTTCTCACAACGTGCAACAAACCATCGACTATCCGGTCCACCGGCGTTCGTTGCTGGAAGCCACCGGGGAGAGTTTAAACCGACGTCATTTCGTTACTCGATGAGCACCATTACGCAGGAGGCGGAGGAAGGAGAGGATCAACTGATTGAGGACGATATCGATCGGCTCTCGATCAGTGGACGCGTGTCGTTGAATGCGTCTCGACTGCTCGGCGCTAGTCGTACCTCGCTCGCTAACGGTAATCCGTTTGCGAAAAAAACATTGCCAGACGCGGAATACACGACCGCGTCTGTGCGAAACCGCGCGCGCTCTTTCCGTGCACCGGAATCCTTCCGCAGCTGCCCGAAGGATTCGCCGTGGATGGGTGGCCAGTTGACGCACGTGTCACGCACCTCGTCGCAAAGTTCCGGTTTCGAATCGCAAACCGGTACAACACGCCGTAACACGCCGACGGAAGTGGACGGAGGCTTCTATCCGACGGTGGAACCAGCGCAACTGCTCGAAACCTCACATCACATCAGTCCACAGACACTGCCACCCCTACTACCGCCACCATCAGCACCGCGAAGTGAACGATCCTCCCCTGTCCCTTCGTCGGCATCCGCGTTCGAGTGGAGTGGTGGGCTTTCACGATACCAGCCCAAATACTCACCGCATCGTTCGCTGTTCAACGAGCAAAATCTCTTCAACAGTGCCCTCCAGCAACAACCGGTGCTCCTTCCGTCGATGGCTACAGCACCCGCACCACCGTCTATGAGAGGCCCTTCGGACAGAATGGGACTGTTTTTCCCGAAACTTGGCCGCACTTCCACCATGAGCAATGCGCCTTTTTCTGTCGGTGCCGGTCCTACCGTGATGATCACCGCGCAGAACAACACGACACGTCATGTTTTCCCACCGCAACAGTCACAGACACCATCCTATCGTCAGTTTAGTCATAACGCCATACCTGGCGGCCAATCCGTCGCCGGAAACGGATTCTATACCTCAAACAAATCTACTGCCAGCGGCAAAGCCAG
>KZ070337.1:232949-246417 GCA_002091845.1 Anopheles cracens
CCAGATTAGGCGGATGGTGATTAGTGGAGGGAGTGGTACTATGATGCTTGAAGGAAAACAGATCGCCGTAGAATGGTTTACTTGACTGTTTGCTCGTACTTTGTGCGGAACTGGAGACGCTACTATCATTCAGTACCGACGGTACCGGGGACATGGCGCGCAAGGACATTGGATGGTGTTGCTGCTGGTGGTGGTGGTGCTGCTGCTGCTGTTGAGCTGATAGATCCCCATCGTACCGTAGCCCGCTGCTCACTGAGGTAGCTGTCGGCGAGGTGGACAGATTGACCGGAGAATTGGTTGGCACGGCTGCCGCCGAACTTGAGCTGAACCACGACCGGAGGTGGCTTTCCTTCTTAGTGGTCGTCGTGCCAATAGCAATCGGTTGCGACGAGCTGGTAGCCGACAGGGTAGGTGATTCGAGCAGTCCGCCGGCTAGTGAGGATGGCGCAGGCGAAATACTGCCAGCGATCGGTACCGTACCGGCAGTGTTCACTAGCAGCTGGTGACTGTTAGTGCCACCGGCACCGGAACCAACACCGGCGGTGCAATTTTCAAAATCAAGCTCAATCAGCTCTAAAGAAAGGAGATGGTTTAATGGAACAACATATGCACATTAAAAGGGGCGCGCGAAAACCCGATAAACCAAACGCAAAACGGCACGAAAGAGGAGAGAAAGAAAAAGAGAGAAAGGATGAACAAGACAACAAAACACACACACGACAACACGGCACTATACGGAAGAACACATTGGCAAGGATGTGCCCCGAGAACCGGCACTACTGCTCGAAGATAACGAACTCACAAAGATATCGTACTCAAAAACATACGTGTATCGACAAGCCATACCACACGTTTTATTTTGGAATGATGTAAAAATTACAACGAACCAAAATATCGCACGAGCGTTTTTATCTCAAGCTAGGGTGATGACGACGGAAAAATACAAATAATATATCTCATGCCTTCGACTACTATTATATGCACGAAACATAAAACTTACACCGCTAGCTGCGAAAAATGGTTCAGCTAGTGAGTGCAGACTCGCTAAAGATACAGCTTACCTATGAAGTTTTAAGGAGAGAGCTGGGACAGAGGCTGTGTTCAGCAATCAATAAACTTAACCGCTACACATCTAGACAAAAAGGGCTACCTTAAGATAATACAACGCTATAGCTTTTAACAAAATAAAAGCATTTTGAGGAAACAATATCTTACAGGAAGTACTGGAAGTCGCTTAGAAAGTTTTAAAAAAATCACACTGAAATATTAAAAAATTAACAAATTATAAAAAACGCTTGAAAAAGCAGTTGAAACACATGCAAAACACTTCCACAGCAAACTACAATAACAAAAAAACAATAAAACAAACTCTAATCTCAATTATCATGCACAAAATAACATGAAACACATAAAACGAAAAAATTTGATTGAAAGAACAACGGAAAAAGTTGTAAATTTAACGCCAAAAGAAACGGAATTGAGCTAACGACTTTGGAAAATTCCGGTAAGAACGAATACAGTATGCTACATCTTTTAACACTGTCCATGACGTTCTTGGATAAAAAAACAACTCTAAACACTACTGCTGCACTGTAAACTACACTCGTACTCGGTAGTACTTACCCGGTTTCTCCAGTCCGGTGTACTTGTTGAGCACGAACTGCTCCAACAGTTTGTCCACGGTTAACTCTAGAAATTGACGCTTCAAATCGGAATGGACCTGCGGAGGGAGGAGATGGATGGCAACATCCAGTCGTTGTTGGTAGAATTATGCGAGCTGGTTATAAGGTGGTGCTATTCCCGCTTACCTGCCCAACTAAATCGAAGTTATTCTGCACAATATCCATGTACGAGGAGAGGAACTCTTTCATTTGCTTCAGATGGGCTTCTTCCATTTCTTGAAAACGCTGCAACACCAAGCAAAGGCAAGAGTTGAACTGTTGAATCCTTTGAGGAGGCAGGTCCGTGCTTGGTTGGCTTGCTAGGGGGACCAACCGCCGCCGTCCTGCATCCAGCATGACTCATAGTGTTTTCCCGCGACATCTAGCAAATCCCTCGAACCGCCCCGATGATACTCACCCTGCACGTTATTGTCATTTTCTTCTCAAACTCCTGCTTGATGATGTTGTGCTTTTCCACCAGCGCCTTGTAGTCGTCCTGGTGTTTGCGCAGCTTTGCCTCCGACTTTTCGATCTCCTTGGTCGAGTTGTCCTTCCGCGCCTTCTCCACCTCCTGCAGGCGCGCATTGTGCACGTCTTTTGCCTTCGCGACGGCCGTCGTCGACTCCTTCATCGCCTGTGTGCAGGACACGGAGAGGAGTAAAAATGGGTTTAAAAAAAAACGTCCTTCCGCACGATCCCGTATGCGTTAGTTACCCACCTGCACTGCATCCTGCGTGCCCGACTCGTCCTCCTTGACCGATTTGTGCTTCTTGTGAAGATCCTCCGCGTACTTGGTGACGTTCTTGACCAGCTCCGTCAGCTTCTGCACCTTTTGGGCGTGCAGCTCCGACAGGCGCTCGGTCGTGGACTTGAGGATGATCCAGAGCGGCGAAAATGTGCCTCCACCGCTCGAGCCCGCCTTGTTGGCTAGCTTCGTCAGCAGCTTCGAGTTGTACTCCTCGAGATTCGAACGCTCGCGAAAGTATTCCGCCAGCTCTTTCGTCGCCGATAGGCCGTACTTCATGTTCTGGTAGAGCACCTCGTACCCATTATTCTTCTCACCCTGGAAAGAAGATAAGAAAAACGATAATATTTTTTTTCACTACATTGTGGTGGGAGAATCTTCTCACATCCGGCGAAGAAAATCTACATAATAATTTAATAAAAAACGACATTTCCGTACAATAAAAAAAACGCATTTGGTTTCCGGTTTAAACGCTCCAAACAACGCATACGGTCGTCAGAACGCACGAAAAATGATTGCTTCTTCACGGAAATATTCCAACGTCGTGTTTCATTTACAAACCCCCCATCTTCACAACTCCCCTTGCGCCTCTTGCCTTTCTGCACAATGCACGCTATATTCTTGGCAAAAACAAAAAAAAACACTGTGAAAAATAACCTCCCCGAAGAGCGAAAAATTCCCAACACATGCGTTTTTAGTTCGAGTTCAATCTTGAGTGTGATGCTATCCAGAAATAGTTTTCCAGCAGCTCGCCGCACCCGACGATAGCAATTTATCTTACTCTCACCCTGTCCCACAGACACCGGGACGAGGCAACACAATTAATGAACATGATACGGTTAAAACATCAGAAACAGTTCGGAAAAATGGTACTTTCTCACCGAAACGACCAACAACACAAAGAGTTCAAAGCTCTCAAGGATCGTAACCTCACGAATAAAAATTGGCACACGTCATCACGCTGGCCGCAGCTAGACGCACCTGCTCGCCGCTTTCCTCTTCCTTGCTGGCGTCCGGGTTTAAATTGAATTAAATCAAACTATTTTGATCAGAGTCGGGGGGGTCCACAGTGCCCTGTTGCACGACAATTGAAAGACATTGTGGCCGTCTCGCCAAAAGACAGAGCGCGCCCCGTGGGAGTTTTGATTACTGCTGTGGGTACCAGTTTTTTTCTTCTCTCTCGAACCGGACCCGTGCCACTACCGCGCAGCTGGTCGTAAACAGCGTGAGCCAGTGGTCTTCGGAAACACACATCAAGAGAGGCAAGCATGGGATGCATCGATACCACCTCTAACACCATCAAACTAAGCAAACCCTGCAGGGACGATCAGGTGGTTTATTACGGGCTGCAGAGCAATGTTAATCGGAACCGGTTCGCATGAGCTGTACCACCGGCGACACGGCAGATTTATTACAAGAATCAAAGGCATCGATGAGAACGGTCGATGGAGGGGTTGTTGCGCTGTACCCCGCGTTTACATTTTCCCACGAGTCGTGCAATTCGCAATTGTTGCTAGCTAGAGTTATGTTGTTACCGACGGTGGCATACTGTAACTTTTTACACTCGCTCTCGGAACTCTTCCTGGGAGCTTAGACGTTGGGGAAACATGACCGGCGGCGTGGTGACTCCAGGGACCAGTTTTTTTTCACAGCTCCAGCCTGGAAGCATCACAATTACCAACGCACTTACACGACGGAGTAAACACGGGAAGATCGATAACGGAAGGAGATGGGCCGAAGATGCTTACAACGGCCCTCCCACGCCCGTGCCTGCTACATTCCAGCGACGTCCTGCAGGGAGCGAACGAGCAAGAGCCGTCTCGTCTCGCAACCGGACGCGCTATTGGGCCGGGGTGTGTTATATTTTTAGCACTCCGATAAAACCGAAAGCGCCATTCGGACATTTAACGGACGATGGAGAGAAAAAGTGTTTCCTAATCTTCGATACGACGAGAAACAAACATCGGAAATCGTAATTAATGATTATGGATTTCGAGTCACGGCTTCCAGCGGCGGTCCATCCAATCGCGACCGATTCGGTAGTGGAGAATCAAATTTCGAAGAAAATATTCCGACGTTATTTTTAGTGATAAACAATAAATGCGTGTTTTACAATAAATGCATCGGAGCATACATTCATACAGCTAGTAGGTATAGATTAATTCCGGTATCGCAGTCAGATCGATTCATATCCGCGATAAATGCCTGCCCACATTTGCACCGATTTGCGTCACGACATACATGCACACAAACGGACCTATTTACGACGGGCCGTTGGCGACGTGCTCCTCCATGCTCCACACTTCCCTCGTATCTCGGTCGGGTCACGATGCTTTATCCGGAAAGCCATAAGTCGCGCCAGTAATGAGTGTAATGTGTGTTTCAAATTAGATTCACTTTTCGCTAAACAGCCAATCGACGCTACAACATTGAATTAATTTATCGCGCCCTGTCGGTGACCACACACGTTCCACACGCTGATTATGCGACGCTCGAAACAGTCATCATAAAGGGATTATATCAGAGAAATGGGAACTTCATACCATGACCTAGGATGATCCTATAGAAATACCACCATAACCGATGTGTTTTAGTACTAGGTATCGTGTACAACAAATCTCATTAAATTAAAACGTACATAAAAAACCAGCATAAGTTACACTACAACCCATTACACGATGCACCCAAGCACATACCGGAAATACTAGCGCATGAGTCATCCAAAATTGTCCTTGTTACATGGGAAAGCGTAGTAAAAAAACCCCCTTCGTAAGAGTTTTTATAACACTGTCTACATAAAATGACCATTTCTTGCCTCCCCTCTTGGAGCTCGACCGTTTCGCAAAGAAAAATCGACGATCCGTATCGAAGGGAACAGAGCAGAAAACGCACGTCAGCTAATTTTATTGTCGATTTTCTGCGAGCACCATGCGAACCGACCGAGGATAATCACAGGCAGAAAAGCTGCATGAAGTTACGAGAATGTACTGGCGATACTAAAGGAAACATAATAGATTTTGTTATCTCGCACTACAGTGGAGTGTTCGATGCTAGAACACGTACGACTGAGGCTTACTTCAACATGTAGAACCGAAGGGGGGGTCCACAGTGCCCTGTTGCACGACAATTGAAAGACATTGTGGCCGTCTCGCCAAAAGACAGAGCGCGCCCCGTGGGAGTTTTGATTACTGCTGTGGGTACCAGTTTTTTTCTTCTCTCTCGAACCGGACCCGTGCCACTACCGCGCAGCTGGTCGTAAACAGCGTGAGCCAGTGGTCTTCGGAAACACACATCAAGAGAGGCAAGCATGGGATGCATCGATACCACCTCTAACACCATCAAACTAAGCAAACCCTGCAGGGACGATCAGGTGGTTTATTACGGGCTGCAGAGCAATGTTAATCGGAACCGGTTCGCATGAGCTGTACCACCGGCGACACGGCAGATTTATTACAAGAATCAAAGGCATCGATGAGAACGGTCGATGGAGGGGTTGTTGCGCTGTACCCCGCGTTTACATTTTCCCACGAGTCGTGCAATTCGCAATTGTTGCTAGCTAGAGTTATGTTGTTACCGACGGTGGCATACTGTAACTTTTTACACTCGCTCTCGGAACTCTTCCTGGGAGCTTAGACGTTGGGGAAACATGACCGGCGGCGTGGTGACTCCAGGGACCAGTTTTTTTTCACAGCTCCAGCCTGGAAGCATCACAATTACCAACGCACTTACACGACGGAGTAAACACGGGAAGATCGATAACGGAAGGAGATGGGCCGAAGATGCTTACAACGGCCCTCCCACGCCCGTGCCTGCTACATTCCAGCGACGTCCTGCAGGGAGCGAACGAGCAAGAGCCGTCTCGTCTCGCAACCGGACGCGCTATTGGGCCGGGGTGTGTTATATTTTTAGCACTCCGATAAAACCGAAAGCGCCATTCGGACATTTAACGGACGATGGAGAGAAAAAGTGTTTCCTAATCTTCGATACGACGAGAAACAAACATCGGAAATCGTAATTAATGATTATGGATTTCGAGTCACGGCTTCCAGCGGCGGTCCATCCAATCGCGACCGATTCGGTAGTGGAGAATCAAATTTCGAAGAAAATATTCCGACGTTATTTTTAGTGATAAACAATAAATGCGTGTTTTACAATAAATGCATCGGAGCATACATTCATACAGCTAGTAGGTATAGATTAATTCCGGTATCGCAGTCAGATCGATTCATATCCGCGATAAATGCCTGCCCACATTTGCACCGATTTGCGTCACGACATACATGCACACAAACGGACCTATTTACGACGGGCCGTTGGCGACGTGCTCCTCCATGCTCCACACTTCCCTCGTATCTCGGTCGGGTCACGATGCTTTATCCGGAAAGCCATAAGTCGCGCCAGTAATGAGTGTAATGTGTGTTTCAAATTAGATTCACTTTTCGCTAAACAGCCAATCGACGCTACAACATTGAATTAATTTATCGCGCCCTGTCGGTGACCACACACGTTCCACACGCTGATTATGCGACGCTCGAAACAGTCATCATAAAGGGATTATATCAGAGAAATGGGAACTTCATACCATGACCTAGGATGATCCTATAGAAATACCACCATAACCGATGTGTTTTAGTACTAGGTATCGTGTACAACAAATCTCATTAAATTAAAACGTACATAAAAAACCAGCATAAGTTACACTACAACCCATTACACGATGCACCCAAGCACATACCGGAAATACTAGCGCATGAGTCATCCAAAATTGTCCTTGTTACATGGGAAAGCGTAGTAAAAAAACCCCCTTCGTAAGAGTTTTTATAACACTGTCTACATAAAATGACCATTTCTTGCCTCCCCTCTTGGAGCTCGACCGTTTCGCAAAGAAAAATCGACGATCCGTATCGAAGGGAACAGAGCAGAAAACGCACGTCAGCTAATTTTATTGTCGATTTTCTGCGAGCACCATGCGAACCGACCGAGGATAATCACAGGCAGAAAAGCTGCATGAAGTTACGAGAATGTACTGGCGATACTAAAGGAAACATAATAGATTTTGTTATCTCGCACTACAGTGGAGTGTTCGATGCTAGAACACGTACGACTGAGGCTTACTTCAACATGTAGAACCGAAAGATGAATGCATTTAAGTTTACCTCCTCGATGAGATTAGTATAGTGCAGTAATGCGATTTTTAAGTTTGGCAGCTCTGTGCAGTTTTGACACAGACATCTATGGTGGATTTGTTTTGGACTAAATTTACCCTAAACTACATTTTTGACTAAACGTTAGCTATAGTACCGGCTTTGTGTTGAGAAACCGCTGTCACTAAACCACAAGACAACCCAATTTCGAAATCTACATGAAACAATTTTAGCTACGATTAAATGATCGATTTAACCCCAGATTTAATGGAACGTGTAGTCATCGATGTGTAGCCGCATGGCCTTACACACCGTCAAGTTGTGAGTTCAAATTTCAATACGACCGTCCGTAAAGCACGTATGAAAGGAATGCAACGTCAGCAATGGCAGGCCTAGAGTTGTTTGAGGTTGTTGTGTCAAAGATGCGTTAGACGCGTTCCCAGGAAAAATTGTGAACTCATTACGATATCTCACTGAAGTAAAGTTGTTTCAAAACTAATGTTACACTTCATGAATCTTTCGAGTATAAGCATTGATATAAAATTTCAGTGATTGTTTAAAGATCAGTGAATCCTTACAGATTTATGAATCCATAAAGATTCATATGTATAATTGAAAATGTATGCTTCTTGGAGGATTCATGGAAAAGTCATGCAAGAAAATGATTTTTAGGGAACTACAAACTTCCAAATATGAATGAATCTCCAAACTTTAGATTTAGTTTCAGTCATTCAGCTTAAAGATACATAATTAATCAAGCAAAATTGGACAAAGCCATGTTCCAGGTGGATATTTTCCAGTAATATATTGTACAGCAACAAAACCAATCGTTACATGGACTGTGCATGAACATGTGCAACTAACGCATTTTGCAAAACAAATCGTAAATAATAACATATAATGCATGCGACGCGCGGGGTCTAAATGACGTTCAAATTGAAAAGATGCAAATAAATATATTAAGACACATCGGTCCGGGTCGGAAAATTTTATCTACCGCATTCCGGGAGGGAACAGTAATCGTAAGCTCCAAAATCGGCAATGCGCAAGATAATTCCACATCTGCTGCACGCCGGGACTAACGTACGCAACACAACACAGGCTGTGCCGGTTGTCTTACGGTTGCGCACGGTGTAACAAAAACAAAAGAGAAGAACGCTAGGCGTGCGCCAAACACCGGAACGTAATAAGAGTATGGGCGTCGGCTACTGGGTTGCTACCTCCCCCCTCTCCCCATCCCCCCATTCCCTCAGTTATGGTGTTGTTGTGCCCCCCACGTTGCGTCATCGTGGTGGGACAATGGTTGCCTATAGTTCTCAGCATTTTCGTATAGACAATACTTTTCACACTTTTCGCAGGAAAACATATGCTGAAAGTTCAAGGTCATCGATATACAATTCATATTAGAAATCTTATCATCAGAAAGAAAAGAAAGACAACATTAACTATCCCATATCGTGTGTGTCATATGTCCACATAAGTAATACTGAAGTACCCGGGCGCGATAACAGTTCCGCTGTAGTCGGCAGTTATTGCCAGCGATCCAACGCCACCACGGTACAAGAAATATGTGTGAGAACTCGCTTTTAGGTTACCGTCGGACGCGCGACGAGTTCAAGTTCGACACTGAGATAAACCTTCTGCGACTGCGCGTTGACCCCCATCAACCCGACCGACTTGGTGGTGGTGCGTTAATGAAAGTAGCTCAAACATTATCAGACGTCAGTGCCGGGAGAATGCCAGAGCGTAATTATCGTGTGTATGTGTGTGTTCGGGTCGTGCACCCGGGTGTTCTGGTGATAAAACTTCTGTTGCACGCTACCAGCACTTTCTTTCGCTAGGAGGGAAGTTGGTTGAAACACAAAAAAAATGAAACTATTGTACGGACAGGAAGAGCCAACCGAAGCGGATTTGCACCAACCCGTGAGCGTTGTGCAGCGCGCAGCTGAAGCAAGAACATGTGATAAGAAATCTCGAAAGAGACGACACACAATGAGAGACTAATTGGGTTCGGCAGGCGTGGAAAGGAAGTTGCTTAAATTGATGTCTAAATAAAATATTAAGATACAAGTTGTCCGGTAGTGTCATGCTGAGTCGCCTGTCAGCATACTGACTATGACGTGAGCTATGTGTTAGGGATGAACCCGAGGGCAGAAGGGTTAAGAAGTGTAACCTAAGTGTTTCTCCTTATAATAATTTTCCCCTTGCTGCAACAAGAACTATCAACCATGGAATCATACATACCCAAAAATAATCGTTGAAATCGACCGTCATTGTGGCGGCTCGTTGTGATGCGGTCGTCTTCTTAAAGTACAAAGTATTCTATCCCTGCCAGACGGCGCTGACGGCAATCAATGCAGCACCTTCGGTCGTCTGTTCCGGGCGTTTCTGGTCGGCTGATCTTTCGCGCACACTTTCTTCTCACAAACAATCACATACACGCACACACGCACGGCACTGCTCGCTTGTGTCTATTTGTTGCTTCTTCTTTTGCTACTAAGTGCTAGGACGATCGACGGTGTGCCACTGGACACTACCACCAACAGCTACTACTACCGTGGCGCGCTGGAGTGCATCTTCGCTGTATCGCCACGGTCGGTTCGGAACGACGTACGGCGGCAGAACGTGGCCTCATTACACCTGCACCGAACACCGAACGCGTTGGCTCTAGGCCAAACGACGACTAGTGAAGTTATCAGCGGCCAGGAAGTATTCTTGTACGGTGTGCTGGAAACCACCGGCGAACGTTTTTCTCCTCGTGATCGTTCTTACACGCACGCACCGAACACGACCAGCCTTTCCACTTTAAGGGACACTCTGTTGCTCTCGGAACACCGAGAAGTTCGGGTCGAGTAGTTCACTCCAGAATCCAGCACTTATTTTACTTTCATTTCCGGCCGGGCAGTGTGCCACACTTATCTTCGGGGTGCATGCAGTGTGCAACTATTCTTGCCTGAAAGTACCAAAGATACGTCATTAATAAATCGGCACAATTCGCAAAGGGAGCGAGCGAATTCATTTCTGTAATGCTTAGGTCGTTTTTTGCTGGAAAATTCATCACCATGGATGACAACCCAAAACAGGCAACGAAATACGAGTACGCCAATTGAGATTACACTAAAGAAACACAAAGCAAACGCGCGTTTGCTGCACACTACACCGTCCGCCGGACGCAAAAAATCCTGATGATACATGTCCCTATCTCACAGGCCGGCAGCGACCGCGTCTTGTGCTATGGGACGTGTGTGCCCGCGTTCGTCCCGTGTCGGTCGCGTTATCCACGTGCCTCTTGCCTTGCGAGACCACCGAAAGCCTGCGACAAAAAACGGCTAAAAAGAAGGCCAAAATTTGCGCAAACACTCATGCGGGGAGCATTCGAACCCGGTAGTCGTCTGATAGCCAAATTCCTCGGCAGCTCAGCAACAGGCACACAAGTTGGCTGGCCAAGTTTGGCCCACAGGTGAATCGTGCCGTATCGCCAGTCGGTTGGATTCGTGTAGCCACGGGCGCGCGAAGGCTAGACGTATAAAACTACCCTGCTCCTGTCCCAAACGGTACAGTAGGTTCAGCCACTCCATTCCAGGATCTTGTCGTACGGTCGTGGGTTGTTTTAGGCACAAGAAAAGGCACACACACACACACGCCCACACAAAAAGATGAAATCGTTCGTGAGCATCCTGACCGTAGCCAGCGTGTTGGTGGCGAGCGGCAGTGCCTACCACGTCCCGGGCCCACTCTGCCCGAGCAAGTGTGGCCAGAAGGTGCCGGTCGTACCGGTCGTGCCGCATCACCTACCCGCACCCGTCCCGGTCGAGGTGGTACAGCACACCAGCTCCAGCTTCCGGCCCGCCTCCTTCCTCGAGGTGACCGAAATCCTGCTCGACTGCTTCAACACGCTGCGCATCCCGCTGCAGCGGTACCCGTCCTACCTGTCCGGCGTGTTCCCGGAGGACCCGGAAACGAAGTGCTTCCTGCGTTGCGTCGCCATCAAGCTGGGCGTGTACTGCGACGAGAACGGGGCCGACCTCGACCGGCACTGTGTCCAGTTCGGGCTCGGCGAGTGCTGCGAAAACTTCGCCAACCGTCATCTGGTCTGCCTGCAGCAGAACTCGCTCCCGTGCCCGGACCGGTGCACGGCCGCGTACAAGCAGGAGCTGTGCTTCCAGGAGCCGATCGCCAAGTACCTGGACTACCACTTCCAGCAGCAGGTCGGTCTGCTGCACCAGGCCAAGTGCAGCCACGATCTGAAGATGTTGCATCCTTAATTTCTTACTTGTTAAATGCGAAACGCACGGGCGGCCCCAACTATGCCATCAAGCGGCCACTGAGGATTGCCGACATCGACAACAGGGATTGCCTAAAGAAAGTCAATAAAAATCGATAGCACGAAAATATCCTATTCTCACTGTTCATTGGTTTTTGTTTCATTCCTATGAGACTGCGGCCGGGTTGTTGCCACTGTATTCCAAAGGATATTACACCCGACATGCCTTCTCCCCGTTATCGTGCCCTACCCGCTCCACAGACCTACGCTAGGTGCGGCATGGTTCCACATTATGCAAAGCAGACAGTTTTATGGTTTCAGCATGCAATATCCAAGCTATTTACGGGGTTTTCACAGAAGAGTTTTCACCGTCCCTCTGCGGTGCGAAGTTGTATTTGATGAAACACAACTTTCAGCTAACAATTAGCTATTTCATTCGAAACTAGTGTAATGAAACGGCCATTTCGAAACATCCGGGACATTGACAATCGTTATAATAAGCAATATTTATTTTATTAACAATTATTTTTGATCCAACATTGATGGTTTATGTTGTTTTGATCTCATCACTACACATTCTATTCGTATTTCAATTCAATTAAACTCATCAACTGTATAGCAAACTAGTTGTAGGGAAGAATCAGTTTTATGAACTGTATCAAATATGTTCTACTGCAATGTATTGTTACAGCTCACTTGGTGCTTGAAAACGCTTTGTCCAGATAATAAAATCAGCAGTTTTTGCTTGCCAATTTCTAATTCAAGGTAAAACCCCAACCCAAAGCTGGGGTTTTATGAGAATTTTTTAATGTATACTTTATTGTAGTGATATCTCCGAAACATATTCGACAAAATAGCAAATTTCATCAGAGTCTCTGGATGTTTCCGAACCAGTAACTTCTTAGTACTTCTTTGTGGTATCCATTAAAATTTATTGATTGAAACTGCTGTTTAATTAGCAATCAAACCATACCCATTTGCCACAAATATATATATTTGTAAACAGCTTACAAGTTTTAAAAATACTGGATTATATTAATGCGTAAGCTGCATTCCTTTATGCTTATGCAAAAAGTTTGCTCCAATGAGTATGTTTAGTGTGTATATAACCAACACTATCATTAACCCCGCTGGAGAAAAACTTGGAGCCTATACAACATTACTTTGCTACCGATTTCTTGCTTCACACGACGTGTAAAGAAGCCATTCACTTTAATGCACTTTAAACGAAAAATCAAACACAGAATTAAACAAAAGCACCAACTGCGTGAAGCATTTTTCTCCGAACTATTAGCCGTTACAATCATTGCTTTGGAGCGCTAAGCTTTTCAACAAATTTCCCAATCCACCACGGTATCATGTTTTACATTCATTTACACATACACACACACACGCGTTGATCGCGATGATCGTGTACGGTGCACACAAACGACCGCTGATTTTCCAGTAATTAAGGATTCATATTTTTACACGCGCACATAGATTACACAACCGGGCTCTGTCGTGCTCTTTCATGTACACAACCTTGCACTTTGGTGTAGGTTTTTTGTTGGTGTTGCTGCAACTTAGGAGGGGAGGACCGCCAGTTCCGCCCCATTGCGATGATTGTATGCTGCACCCCCTGTACACCCCCCCCCCCCCCCCGCCGCCCCCC
>KZ070337.1:246427-260147 GCA_002091845.1 Anopheles cracens
CCTCTGACGACACCTCGTTGCCATACTCGCCGCACACTTGGATGGAACGCAACCGGATAATGGGGTCGGCTCAAATCAATAAAGCAAGGCGGATTCGCCGAGAGGGGCGCGCGCTGGGTCGATCGTTGAACTTTTTTGTTGATTCTATGCTGGCTTCGGTAGCAGCCGGTGCTACCCTGTACCCACAGAAACTCTGACACTCGGGGACACTCGGGATTGCACGATTTTCGCTGGAAAGGTAACTAGGTACGAAAATTAACACCGTGCAGGGAGGTGTGAAGGGTAGATGTTGCACAAAAAAGCGTCTGCAGCTATGACACCCAATTGAGATGCCGGAATTTATCTCCTCCGGGCGCAAGCAGACACCACCTTTACCCACATGACTACAACACTTACGGCCCTCGAAAACACGCATTCGTTCACTTTTCCCCGTACCTCATCGTCCGCACTGCGATTGTGGGGAGGCACCACTGAAGCATGGAGAAAAACACTTGTCAGCAGGCGGTGGGTTGTCTCGCCCAGTTTTCGCTTGAATACATCGTCATTCCGAGTACTGTGCACTAGAATCGGTGGCCATTTGCTATCGTTCAGCAGAAGCGGAAAGTGGAGAACATCTACACTGCACACGGTTGAATGTGGGCGTATCGCAATCTTCCCGACCGCACGGTTCACTCCCGAGAGTTACGCTACTTTTGATATCCGTACCGAAACGTCGGAGGAATGCTAATCAGCCTCAATGGGCTTCTCTCTTCGTGGTGTTCGGGATGGTGGTGCACAGTAAATTCAACGCGAAATGATTTCGTTGCATGCCGGAAGCGATCGGTAAAAGGTTAGTACGATTCTATCGCATTCTTTAACCCCGGGAGCGTTTCTATAGCACGATTTTTGCCGATTTTCTTGCCTGTTTTCGATCGAAACGACAGCGGAACAGAAACAAACGAAAAACGAAACGGACCAGGAAAAATGACGGACAGGAACCTGACGTCTGTAAACGTCAAAATTAGAAAAAATGCAAAAACACAACGTTTAAGACAACGATTAATGCTACCAGTTGCGCTGCCTACAGTGGGGGTTTGGCGTTTGTTTGACGTTTCCCATTATGCAGCGCAAAAATAACATTTTCATTTTTTTTACCCCACACTTACACACCTTCACATTACTATCCCTTGTTCTATCGTTTCACCCAATCTGGAAATCATTTCACCCTCTTTCACAACCCTTTTTCATTTTCACGATCGACCTCTTTATTGTGTGTATTCAATCTGACACCTTAGCAAGAGAATGGAAGTCGTGTGTGCGAAATGGCACTTCAAGAATTGGTGGAGCGATTTCATGATTGGGTGAAATGTATTCATGGAACTCTGGGAGCTCTGGGAGCTCAACACTCATCCACATACCTCCTCCAACACAAAGCGAGTACAGAGATCTTCTCTCTGCTTTCATAGCGTTTGACCTTTTTTTTTAGCAAAGTCGGTAAGCCAAGGCGGTACGGAAGCCATTTTCCGAGGTTTGCAATGGCGGACTCCAAACGGGGACCGACAATTCGCCCCTGTCAATTGCCGGCCGGGTAACCTCAGTTATCAAATCGCCTACGAACGGTTTTTCTAAAGTACCGAGGACCAAATGTTCTACGTGAATACATCTCTTTACTCCCTTTGGGTTGAAACGGCTTTACGCGAAAAGTCTCCACAATTCAAACTGAAAGTATGCAGCGTGTTTTGTAGAGATTTTAGAAAACATTTCAAATTGAATTTAAAACTTAATCGATGTAACGTATTATTAACACGTGCTTCAAAACGTATATGTACGGCATCGGCAAGATCATCGATTTCAAATAATAGCTCACCATGGCACACATAATATGCGTTCCATATGTAAAATTCACATTCAACCAGCAAACACGTTGCACACAACCAGTTTAGCTTTCATCGACAATCACGTTTCGTGCCAGATAGCAATTAATTTGGCTTGCCAAAGCCCTCGACGAGCTGCTGATCAATACCGCGGCTGAGAAATGTCATGTCAGAATGGACAACAAGCCACCTTGGCAGTGAAAAGCGCTGGCAACCGTACAAAACCCCCGCCCAGTGCAATGCCGGTGCGCTGAATGAAAATGGAGATGAGTTTAATAATTATAAATATAAATAAATGGCCGATGAAAATAAATCAACACCTTCCATCGGCACAAAAGGATCGTGCGCATACACGTGCATTATCGATCGAGAGGGTATGGGGTTGTGTTGCATATTGCCTCGCTTTTATTTTATACGCCCGTGCTATGCGTGGCAATGATCAGCGATCGCCTGTGGACATTTTCAACGGAGCGTGACTCGGTTCGGCGGTAGTTTGCGTTGCGATTCGAGTTCAGCCAGACGGAAGCGCGTTTTTGTGATCTGTGCTCTGCGAAGTGTTTGGTTACGAAACCAAAGTGCCTCTAGTATGAGTACTTTCAAACAGCGACAGAGTATTGCCAACCTGCTGCTAGGGACGAATATGAACGATGACGAAGACGCTCGTAAAGCGATCTTCATATCGAACTGTGTAAGTAGCTCCGTCAAACGGGATTGTTCTGTCGAAGCCAACGGTTTGCGGTTGTTCGATCGACTCTGCGGCACTTAGCCACACGATGGCTGCTAGCTCATCATCGACACCAGTGCAAAGTGTTAGTTTATGCACCAATAATCAAGTTAGTTTGATGCCAACCAGTGTAAAGCGTTTTGAAATGGTGGTGAAAATTGATTAATTTCCATATCTTCTTAAGTGCATTGTTTTGAGCGTGGCAGTGCCAATGTACAGGAACCAAGTAGTGTAAAAGTAATGATAATCGTTTTAAAACTAAAATGTAGCATCCGTTTTTTTATTGCACGCTGACATGATTGTGTCTAATGGGTTTCCTCACTTACCACACTTTCTTTCTCACTATTACGCAAAATAACAGGACGGAAAAGCTTTTGGATGCCCACGTATAACATATGAGTTTTTGTGCTACTAATTATCTTCAGGTTAATTACGTTTAAATGTAACAATGAACAAATCACTACGCTTGTACAAAGCACCAGGCACCTCCATCGACTGTTTTCTCGGGACACACTTTAAAACGTGCAGCTGCATGATCGAGTGAGATAGACAACAACCGTCGTCGCTACGATTACCGATCGATTCGTCTCTCGATGCACTATCGAACCGTGATCGTCTAGTGCATTGATCGATGTTCCGCAGTACGGTTCGGAGTGTCGCACTATCAGTTGACGCTGTTCCTCAAGTGAAGCACGGAAGTAAATAGCTGCCATCTGCACCTAAGCACAAACGATGGATTTACTGTTTCCCGTCACATTCCGGAAACGACCATCTCAGGTACGTTGTCGAGCGTTGATAATTCGTCGTCGATTTGCTCTACAATCAACTCGCGAGAAGGTGTCATTTGATCGCGAATCAGCGAGTTCTATTTTTGACTGTAATTTAAACCATGGTGGTGCTGCTGTGTCTGTGATTGACAGAGCTTTTGGCAGAGCGCGGTTCAACGAAATATGATCAGGTAGGGAGCAAACGCCCGGTCGACCACACCGCACACCGAGCGGTGACTCCAACACCAGAGGGAATCCCGACCGGCAGCCATTGCTAGGTCACAGCCATTAAAATTGTTGTCGAAAATCCAACGTGCTGAATCGCTCAGCCCGTTCGCACGTTCCAAAGTGTGTACAACAACGACAAAAAACATTGGCACCATTACCAGACATGACGACATGGTCGCTTTTCGATCGTCGTAACAATTAATGACTGTGATGATGCGAATCGCTAGCGGCAGCTCCCTATCCCTGTTCCGTACCTCAAACGAACCTGAGTGGAATGTGTGCAGATTTTCTGTTGAGCGAAAAAATGTGCATGATAAATAAACACAATTTGTGTGCGTTGTACGTTTATTTTTCATTTCGAAAATCTCTCAAATATCCCCAAAAACCCAACGTACGTAGGTGCTCATTGTTTCCACCGCACCGGTACCATTTGTCCGTAAGCAGGATAAGAGAGCGAACGGGCGAACCAACCGGCGATCATTTTATTTTGTTGTTTCTGGCCCACGGGCTCGGACGTTAATGGGAACTCACGATCAGATCGGACCACCACCGGCGTTGCGTTTATTCGTGAAGTTTGCGTCCTCCGTGCAGCGTGGTGAGTTCAGCGCGCCTTTAGAGCGTTATCATCGGTCGTGCTCGTGATACAATGTGGTGTGCCGGTTCCTCGTTGCACGAAACGTTTACGACGGGATCGTAAATCATTTTCGCTTCTGTTGGCATACGATTGTTAAATAAATCTTTGCCGATGTTAATTGTTGGCTGTGAGTTTCAACAATGGGCACTTTTTAAATTACACCCTGCAATGGACTCTTACGACAGACATCAATGACATTCTGAATGTGTTAACAGCGATCGTAAGAAGTGTAATGATGTTGATGATTCACAATCATGGACTAGAAATGTGTATTGTTGGTGATAATTTAAATGTAAGGTGCGGTGGTACATGCCATAACAGCTAGTGTGTAGGTATTTCACAATAATATAGCAAGAGTCACACGATTGTTTACGGCATTCACGGAAAATGAGAACAGTTACTTAGTGTTGCGATCTACTTATAAATTTGGTTTCTTCACAGTGAAACGTGTTTTAAATCGTTGCCAACAAGCTTTACTTTGCATGTTCTGGTTTCGATTTAAAAGACGTGTGTTTTACATGTTGTTTCGCACATTACACACATTGTACTCCACTCAAAACTAGGGTATTGTAGTGCGAATTTGAATAACGCGCCGTAACACGCACACAAACACACACGCACAATGCTAGCATGGAATGCGATCGATTTTTCCTCATCACTAGTTCATAGTGACAGTTTTTCGAGTGGAAGTTTCCGGCGTAGCCGCATGGTAAGTGATCGACTGGCTGAATCGCAGCAGGCATACTTCAATCACACACTGTTTGTCACTGTCCGACGCTTAATTGTTTCGCTTTGCACTGCTTTTTTAAACAATAGTTTCATTTTATTTTCCTTAGCTGTTTTTCGGTGCTACGGATGGAACGGTTAGTACCGCATGCACCCCTCCTCGCAAGGACGATCTGTTGCTAACCGTATCCATGACAACCGGTAATAATTGTTGTTGGTTAGAAACCACCTGGACACACCTATGTGCTGACTAACACTCACGACAGTGATTTTCCAATCCAACACAGTGCTGGCGGCGCGCATGTGCATCGTGCTCACGCAAAAACGCTGGGATTTTCC
This sequence comes from Anopheles cracens, assembly GCA_002091845.1. Classification (NCBI taxonomy): domain Eukaryota; kingdom Metazoa; phylum Arthropoda; class Insecta; order Diptera; family Culicidae; genus Anopheles; species Anopheles cracens. The sequence goes on from KZ070337.1 coordinate 251,699, forward strand.
TGTTAGCGCCACGCGCTGTTTAAATTTAGCATGCCTACACTAACACACACGCAAGCGCGCGCGCGCGCCCGCGCTCGTTCGGTCACGAAAATTGTGAGAGTTGTGAAGATTTCACAGGGCCACTTATTAAAGCACATCTCTGTATACTATTGACTGCCCCGAAGCTGACCTGCGGCGGCGGCGGTATGATCTTACGCACACACGCACCGGCAGCTGTGAGCGTACACTTTCGTCGTTACGAATGTCAAAAATTGTGCCCGTCGGAAAATTCGGACGTGCCATTTTCTGCTCCGCGATCGTTTTGTGTTATTTACCACCCCCGGAAGCCAGTTGATTCGCGATGGATATTTCGAGCGATGTGTGGAACCAAGTGGCACTGGAAGCTTCGCAGCTCTACTTCACCGAGGACGGCAAAAGCCCGTTCGCTAACACGGTTTGATGGAACAAGATATGCTGTCTATTTTTGTGCCTATCCTATTGCATGCATTCTTTCCCTGGTGTTAACTCGCTTCCGGTGCACCCCGACTGGCGGAGCTCGCTAGCCAAACGCTTAACATTGCATTCTCGTTACCGTCCCGCGCACAGTCCATCGAGAAGCTGCCGGATAAGGTGATTCTGCATATCTTCTCCTACCTGAGCCACCTGGAAATATGCCGCATGGCGACGGTGTGCCGTCGCTGGCGTACGATCGCGTACAACACGCAGCTGTGGAAGAATGTGTCACTGCGCCCGGAAGTGTCCGGGCTGCACGTCGGTTCGCTCGAGTCTCTGCTGCAGCTGATTTCGGTGCGCTTCGGTCCCTCGCTGCGCTACATCGAGCTGCCGATCGAGCTGATCACGCACACCGTGCTGCACGAGCTGTCGTCCAAGTGTCCGAATCTGACGCACATGCTGCTGGACTTCTCCACCGGTAAGAACACGACGTGTTTGGAGTGTCTGCCTCCTTCTCACCCTGGCACCTCGTTCCGTCCTCTGCAGCCATGCAGCTGCACGATTTCAGCGAGATGCAGGCGTTCCCGGCCAAGCTGCGCTACATGTGCATCTGCCTGTCGGAGGTGATCTTCATGGAGGGTTTCATGCGTAAAATCTACAACTTCATCAACGGGCTCGAGGTACTGCATCTGATTGGCACGTACGAGAAGTGCGAGGAGGAGGAGGAGGAAATCTACGAGGTCATCAACGTGCACAAGCTCAAGTCGGCGACACCGAACCTGCGCGTCATCAACCTGTACGGTATCAACTTCATCGACGACTCGCACATTGACGCGTTCAGCTCGAACTGCATCCAGCTCGAGTGTCTGGCGGTCAACTACTGCAACAAGGTGGTCGGTTCGACGCTGAAGGCGCTGCTGGCCAGATCGAAGCAGCTGAAGTGTCTGCTGATGAACGGCACGAGCCTGAAGTCGGAGTACGTGATGCAGGCCGAGTGGGACAAGTGCTCGGTGCAGGAGCTGGACATCTCCGGCACCGACCTGTCGACCGAGTGTCTGATCGACTTGCTGACGCGAATCCCCACGCTGCGCTTCCTGAGCGCGGGCCAGATCAATGGGTTCAACGACTCGGTGCTGAAGGCGTGGATGGAGGGCGGCAATCCGAAGAGCTTGATCGCGCTGGACCTCGACTCGTCGGACAACATTTCCGACGAGGCACTGGCCCGGTTCATCACGCGCTACGGGGCGCAGCTACAGGCGTGTGTGCTGTCCGGCATGACGCACATTACCGACCAGCTGTGGATGTCGATCATGCCGATCCTGACCAACATACGCATCATCGTGATGGGCACGACGGAACGCCTTGGCGGTAACATCCACGTCGACCAGCTGATGGACACGATTGGATCGCACTGCACCAAGCTGGAGCGTCTGGAGCTGCGCTGGGATCCGGAAAATCTGCGATTCTCCGACAAAAGCCAGAAGGCGATCGATTTGCTGCGTGTCAAGTGCTTGAAGCTGCGCTGTCTTGTGCTGAAGTGAGTGAAGCAATGCGGTGGCTGCGGTGGACGCACATTAACATCCACCTGTCGTGTCTCTCTCGTTACAGCGATGGTCGTTACTACGAAACGGTGAAGGCGAACTTCGAACGCGCTGATCGTACGACTGTAGTACGCACCACCACCAGCTGTCGTGTATCGGCGTATCACGTTCTCAGCAACTACAATGACTTGGTTTTCAATTGAATTCTGTTTTCGTTGTTAGAACGACTAGTCATGCGCAAAAATCGATTCGAGGAGTGATCATTTAAGACGAGTGATTCAAGATTAATTTAAAGTTTTTTATGCCTATTTCTTTAGAGCCGATTCATATTTCACTCCTTCAACTAGATTTCGTTCGATGGTTGAAAAGAGTTATATGAGCTGAATTTTGCATCGATTCTCTAAAACGATGGAAAGAATCACACGTTTCCTTCGGAAAGATTAAAAAAGCATATACAGTATCTCAATCTCAAAGTGGGGTACCTTGAATTCGCGACGCTTTTCACACATTAAATCGCGCTCTTTACCGCAATCGGGACAGAACTCGATATCAGCATGCTCGACATGGATCTATAAGTTTTTTTTTTAATATCACCTCTTGTTTTCTTTCACCCTCAGCAAATGTGTCACATGTCATTTATATTTCTAGTTAGCATCTTCCAGTTCTACTTGTCTATAAAGCAATACATGCATTTGTGATACGGCCTCGATAGTTCTGGTCTTATTGCAAGATTCTGGTGTCCCACTTTATGATTGAGATATTGTTTGACTACTTTAGACGGTCGTTCAAGCTCGAGAAATTGTTTGTTCATTACAATTAAAAGAACTTTCTATTTATTGAACAAAAACACATATTGAAGGTTATTGAAATAAATGTTGTTTGTTTAGTTGTTTAGCCTTTGTTTTATATTTCCTGAAGTATTGAGAAAACAAAAATAAGGGGCATATGTAAAAGAATAGAGGGTTTTGCTGACGAAGCTGCCCTGCCCATTTTCGTATCTTAAAAAGACGGCAGATTATGATCTAATTGGAGACATAACGAGTTTCTATGTGCTGAAGGATCCGGCAAGTTGGATTGATGTTTTCTAACGTGTAACCCACTTCGTGTAACCCTAACCTGGTGCAATAGGTGTTTTTGAATCGGATTAGAATTGAATGCATGCACTGTCATTTCTAACCAATTCTCGACAGCTAATACTTCAAGCTAGGGCACTATTTCTGTTAACTCTTTTAGCACAACTCTGAATCTGCTCAACTGAGAATACCGCTTAAATAAGCATCATTGAAATTGTCAGTATTAAATTTAACTAGTCGTTCATTAAATGATATATCTTAGTTCTTTGATTTCCTCTACCACAAGCACACAGGCGAGGAAGGGATTTTGATTTTTCAAATCAAATAGTCGAATATTTTCCGTAAAGTAGATAGCCAAAACCGATCGCCATATGCCCATTTCATACCGTCTCGGTGAGAAACGTTTCCATGTCCTCGGTGACAATAGCGTCGATATTGTAGAAGGCCGCGTGAAGTGATATCACAAAAAATGAGGCACCCAGCACCCAGAACATCACAGCGCCAGCGCCCGCGAGATATAGTAACGGCACGGATGCCACCCCCACCGCGATGCACTGCTGGTTCGTGTTCAGCTGTTTGCTGAAAAAGGCCACGGGCGTACTGTTCTGCTTGATCTTGTAGCAAGCATAAAACACCGCTCCCAGCACTATCAATATCACCGGTGAGGTCAACCTGAGAGCGAAAGCCGATTGTTGGTGGAGAGGCCATGCAACTCGCGTTCGTTAGCTCATACTTACAAGCAATAGACGATCAACCCAAGAGACACAAACAGATAGTTGCTTTGGAAATAGGCCAGGTTACGGATGATGCGGTTCGTCAGACGGGAAATATTTGCAACCGTTTTGAAGTTTGATGTTTGCAGGAATTCCGACCACGGACGAATGTTTTGTCGGCTAAGGCGCAACAGTTCCCACAGGCTCGGGATGCGAGTGGAAAAGTTGGAAAACCTACGATAGAAAGAGTATTTGTTGTTATTGCTGATGCGTCATGCGGGTACTGGAGGCCACCAATCTTACGAGGACAAATTGAATGCGGATTTAGTTTCTGGCTTCGGCGGATCCATGTCCCCGCTCACGTCGATATGCACTTCCGGTGTTTCCATGATGCGATTTTGTGGAACAGGTCGTAATTAATTTCGAGGCACCAAAATTGAAGATCGTCGTCGTGTTGTTTTTCACCAAAATTTTTGTTGGTGTTTTGACGTTTTTCCGATGGCTGCCTTTGTTTACGTTGTTATCAAGGACGTGGCATTGATTGATTTGGGTGACATAATGAAAATTAAATTTGAGTGAGATTTTAACAAAACGTTTGAAATTTTATCACATTATGTTTGAAATCAAAATTGTAATTTAGCTATACCAAAAGAAACGGGTTTTGGTCACCTTTTGTTTCATCAGGCATTGTCGAAATCGAATCATCGGGTTTTCGAAAGTACTCGGCACTCTTCGGCAAGTGTAGTTTTAATCCCGGGTTAGCTCACAAATGTGGATTTTGACAAGTGCTACCATGTTATTTTACAGCATTTTTCATACATTCTTGAATAGCTCCCAGAGTTACATGAATCCCTCCCACGTTCTTGCGAATAACGTAGCGAAATCAATTTTATTTTTATTTTTTCCTGTAAACTACAATTTATTTTTTTCGAAACCTATAAGTTAAACAAACGAAAACGGTTCGAACTTTATATAATAGGCACCAATCTTATTGATGTAGACATATTAAAAACAAAATTCATCCGAGGGCAGATGTACTGCGGGAAATGAGAATCGAAATAGGACAAGATTTCGCTCTTTTATCAACGAGAAATCGTCTTGGTGTTGTTTTTTTTCAGTTTTATGGGTTTTTCTTGAATTTCATGAAAGCGCATGAGCAAATTTATTTTTTTTTTATTGAATATATTTGCTTGAAAATGCCATGTGAAGCAGGATTCAGTTAAATTGTTTTAAATTTAGCCTATTTTTACGATGGGCCCGGTGTGCACAAGATTCTGACACTCTCATTTCTCTTTCTGCATCTCGCTCCCTCAAAAACACCGTCCTATCCCCGCCAGCCATTCCTGTGGACGCTGGTTCGCCAGCTCATCCTCTTTCATCTCGCTCTTTCGCGTCCGCTCGCTCTTTGGTCGCCCACTTTGGCGCAGTGGAGGCCGGGTGAGCTGTGCTCGAAACTGCTCGAACGGTTTTTCAGATTTTCGGCGTTAAAAAAAACATCCGTTCGCCTGTCATCCAGCGGGTGTTCCTCTTCTTCTTTTTCTAATTGACCGTGATTAGGTAAGCATCGTGTGCGCGTCGCTCCGTTTCTTACCCACCGGAAATCGGTGCATCAGCAGTAGTGACTTCTCCCCGACCGACTCTTGCTCCACAGAAATGCTGGGGCTGGTGAGTCGCCGGTCGCTAACGACTGTTCTCCGCTCCCTTTGCAGTACATCGACGGCCAACTGTAGTCGCTCGCGAATTCCGGAAGCCAGCGCAGTACCTACATCCCGACGACAGTCCCACTGCGATCGTTCACGGATTCTGCTTCCTACTGCTTTTCCGGCAAACAGTCGGTTCTATTCGACTCCCATCAGCAAGGAAGGTTTTGTGGACGAATTTGACATGTAAGTAACCTATCGCAATGAGCACTTTTCGATCGCGCAAGCAAGTGATGGATTTTCTAGAACGTGGCTTGCACGTGGTAATGGCGTGGTTGTGAAGAGATGTTGGAAATTGCAACACAAGCTAGACGGGTCATTTATGCTCGCCATTTTGGGGACCGCCCCGGGGCACGTTTTTTTCGTGGGAAAATTGGCTGTGCGGGGTCAGCAAACGGCGAAAAAGTAGCATTTATTTGGCCTTGGATTTCCATCTTGCGAAACAAGATGGCCGCCGTTAGTCGTACATACACACACACACACACCCGCGCACACTTTTGCTTTGTCGATGGCTTTGCTTCCCACCATGTGGCGCGTCATAGGCTGTTCTTCGGGGTAGCAGTATTGCCTGATGAAAGTTTTTCGCTCGCGCGCTAGTGTGTGCGTGTGCGGGCCACCAGCAGGTACGACGAGATACGTACGTACGGTTGAATGTGTATGCGTGCGTGCGCGCGTGTGTGTGTGCGTTTGGTGAAGGGTGGTGGTATACGAGAGCCGATGAATGAGCGACTCGACCATTTGGATCGAGAGTGGTGGTGTGTGTGAGAATAGTGCGTGTGCGTGCAAACACGCTAGCGCCATTGCGCTTTCTGGTTGTTGGTTGTGTGTGAGATAGGGTGCGCGCAGAAGTAGTAGTGCGTCGCTCCAGCCGACGCGACGTGAAGCGTTTTTTCGAAGATAATTTATTTCCCCCATCAACCGTCCAGAGTCGGTTATGATACGTTTTTTGGTGCTTGTTCTCGTAAATCTGTCCACATATCAGCATCAACCATCACACAGACAGCGATGCCACGCTCAAAACGCAGGCTTCACTCGAGGTCCGGGTCCAGAGCGTCTGTCGGCGGACGGTACGAGGAGAAGCGTTTGAAGCACACAGAGTCCGGCGACTGCTATAAGAGTGCGAGGATATCGAACACAAGCTCGTCCCGTAGAAAACGGAAGCGTTCAGAAGAGTCACACCATCAGCGCAGTGTCGGTTCCACGGGTGGCGGCCACAGGAAGAACAGATATCGGGAAGACAAAGCAACGACGCGGCGTCACGAGCATCGAACGTCCCGGAAAGACCGAGAGCGGGAGCGGGACCGCGAACGGGAGCGTGATCGAGAGCGCGAGCGAGAGCGAGAACGAGAACGGGAGCGTGAACAGCGGGACCGAGAAAGGGAACGCGAGCGCGAACAGCAACAGCGAGAGCGTGGCGATCGCGAACAGCGCGAGCACCGGACCGAGGGGACGAAAAAGCACAGCCCCATAAAGAACGACTCCCACGGGCACTTGATCTACCAACCTGGTGATGTAATACATAATAGATACAAATTGTTATCTACCTTAGGTGAAGGGACGTTTGGTCGCGTGGTCAAGGCGAAGGACACTGAGAAGGAGCACACGATCGCGCTGAAAATCATACGCAACGTGGACAAGTATCGCAAGACGGCCAAGCTGGAGATCAATGTGCTGGAAGAGATCATAGCCAAAGATCCGTCCGGGCGACATCTGTGCATCCTGATGCTGGACTGGTTCGACTACCACGGGCACATATGCATAGCGTTCGAAATGCTTGGCCAGAGCGTGTACGACTTCATGAAAGACAATAAGTACCAGCCGTTCCCGATGGAGCATGTCCGCCACATGTCCTACCAGCTGTGCTTTGCGGTTAACTTCCTGCACAGCATCAAGCTCACGCACACCGACCTGAAGCCGGAGAACATACTGTTCGTGGACTCCGAGTTCACCACGGTGGTCGGCAGGACGACGCGCAAGAACCGGGGGCTGCGCCACGTCAACAGCAGCGATATACGGTTGATCGATTTCGGCAATGCCATCTTCGACCACGAGTACCACAGCACGATCGTGTCGACGAGGCACTACCGGGCGCCGGAGGTGATACTGGAGCTGGGCTGGGCGCAACCGTGCGACGTGTGGTCGATCGGCTGTATCATATACGAACTGTACCTCGGCATAACGCTGTTCCAAACGCACGACAACCGCGAACACCTCGCCATGATGGAGCGCATCCTCGGTCCCGTGCCGTACCATATGGCGAAAAAGACGCCCACCCGCTACTTCCCGCACGGCAAGCTGGACTGGGACGAGAAAACGTCCGAGGCGCGGTACGTGCTGCAGAACTGCGTGCCGTTGCTGCGCAGCGCCATGTCCGACGCGCCCGAGCACCTGCAGATGTTCGATCTGATCGCGAAGATGCTTGAGTACGATCCGAAGGATCGCATCACGCTACTGGAGGCGCTAGATCATCCGTTCTTCGCCAAGCTGCCCGCGCACCAGCTTTTGCATCGATACGGTGGCAGCGATAAAAGTATGTCCGCTTCTTCTTCTGTGCCGCCGAGCAGTTCGCGAGACTTCTCGCACAGTCTGTCGAGATGAAATGATGCGCTGCTGCTGCTAGTGGAAGATACTATGATAATGTTAGCAATTCTGACTCGCACACGCATGTACACTGACCTATCCTATCATGATCATTAGGTGTAAATCGACTCTCCTAGCTTTGCAACAACCACCAACCATAAAGCTATTACTTATAAACAAACAAAATCCATAAGATCTTTAACGATACCGAAGCGAGAAACGGACCGAGAGCCATATCCGCGCGAGGAGTACTGCTGAGCAGGAGTTTACACGAGGAAATATCACATGATTTGTATTTTTTATCGTTTTATCTTCAAGGGCTCCGAGATTCGAGCGAGAAGACTACAAGAAGGAACCGTACCACGGTGTGAAGCGCGCCGGAACCGAGTTCAAGCGTGGTACCGGTTCGC
>KZ070337.1:268203-282338 GCA_002091845.1 Anopheles cracens
AGGAAGTCTTTGTCCTTTCCGTTCCACGGCACGAAGTTGACGCACGTCATGAAGTTCAGCGTTCGGATCGCCTGCAGTATCGTCACCTGATCGTCCACGTCGTACAGCGGGCTGATCGCGTACGGCACCGTACCGTTCGGCCAGACGCGCTCCGGAAACACGTCCCAGTTGAGGCCAACGCGCCAGTACCGGTACATGCGATTGTCCATCGCCATGTCGCCCTGGAACAAGCCGGGCGTCACCTCCGGGTCCTGGTCGGTGCTCTCGAGAAAGGCGGACTGCTGCACCAGATCGATACCGTCCGGGACGGGTGGATTTAGGACATCCGGAATTTTGGGCAATATTACCGCACCCTCCACCGTCCTCCAACTACCACCACCGAGGCTGACCGCACCGAGGCAGACTGTGACGAACCAGAGCGTGGCCATTTCCGTTTAATTTGTAATGTGCACGGTGGCATGCAGTATCGGAACAATTTTTTTTCTCCTGCTTTTTTTTTGGTACTGCGTTGCGTTGCGTTGCTTGCTACTAAAAAGGGAAACCGATTCCACGCCGAGTACTGTATGTCTGTCACCACCGTACGTACCGTGAGGACCGCATAGGACCGGAGTCAATCACCGACTGCTGGCCGTGATCTTTGCGCACACGGGCGGACAAGAAATTTCTCCAGCAAATTGACATTCCGCCAGGCGCGCGCACACGGGGTCGCTCTCGCGCGGCGCGACAGTGAAAGTGAAACTTGTTTTTGCCGCCTGGCGGTCAGCGAATTGGAGCTCGCGAGAATGGGATCGCAGCAGCAGCGGGTGCCGCCGCGTCGATCGTCATCGAAGGCTGTGATGGGAGGGTGTAAAAAGATTACTCTGCGCGTGCCTATACTGACACATATGCGCGCATTGTTAATGTATGGAACTGGTCTTAGCTTCGCAACGGCTTAGCTTTAGCACTTTCTTGCCTTCTATTGCACTTTCTACGCAAATAATCCTAATTTGCGTTGGAAGAGTCCGTATGAAGAAAGGGGACCTTCATTTGTCTACCGATTGTTGGTAATGAGATCATCATTCAAGGGATACTGTTGGGTTTTCTTTGTGCATGCTTTTCAACATGGTCGATAATCAACAGTCAAAGCATGCTATGTTTGTTCATCAGGCACATTATGCTGTCCAATCTCGAAACGCAACGATATGAAGATCATTGAAAAAAGCAGCAAAAAGCATTTAGTTCAAGCCGTATTTTACTGTTCTATTTATTCGACCGTATTTCACGCGCTACAAATTCTGCGGTTACATACATTCGTATAGTAAAAATTCAATAAGTAATTAATATTCGTTGTTCATTAACGGCTTCTCTCAACAATATGGGAAACAGAAAACCAAACGTTGTCCATTTTACAGCTTGCCTTCGAAGAAAAATGAGGATTGCAAAAGACAAGATTGCTGAAAAAATGAATCAAAAGTATAGTGAAAATATTCATATGCGTTTCCCAAAGCGGTAACACGAAACCTACGTCACTGTCGCTGGTGATAGAAATGGGCGGCAGTTCTTCCTGAACCGTTTCCGTTCGTTTCGACAGGTCGTTACCTTTACGATCTTTGAAAAAAGTATGCTCCTTACGTTTTCCCTGCACCAAACGATTTGGCTGTTCCCTTATTACCACGGTTTCCTTAAGCATTTCGAGCTCCTTATCCAGCTGCTTGTTACGATCGTAATCCTTGATCGCATTTTCCAGTTCCTTGTTACGATCGAGCGCAGCTTGCAACTGTTCCGCCAGATTTGTTTGTTTAGCTTTCAACGCATCGATGTTCTCCTCGGTAACGTGCTTGGCGTCGATCATGTCCTGAGCCTTCTGCGACAACGTTTCAATTTTGTGCTCTTCTGCCGTCTTCATCTCTTCGAATGATTTGTTCAAACATTCCTCTTGCTCTGTGAAATACTGTCTGCGGTTCAGTATGCTGTCTTCGAAACTTTGCTGCAGCAGGTTGAACTCATGCTGAAGCGTATCCTTCTCGGCTTGCTGCTCAGCACATGCCTTCGTCTGCTCGGCAAACCGTTGCTGTTCCCGCTTCAACTCCTCTGTGCGACGTTTGAGACCTTCCTCGGTAGCCGCAAGTTCCTGTTTGGTTTTCTGCACAATATCTGCGCAACTGGTCGCCGTGGTTTTCATTTCGGCCCCTTTTGCACGGCATTCATCCTGCAGTTTAGCGTTCTCCTTGGTTAGATTATTCATTTGCTGGTTCATCTCCTTCATACGATTGCTGCCCATTTCGAGCGATCGCTGAAGAGATTTCGCTGTGAACATATGTGGGATGCATTACGAGGACAACGTATTGAATCGTTAGTACCACAGTAATATTTACCAGTGTCAGTTAAATCGACGGCTAGCCTTTTAACATCTTCCATGCCCGACCGTACGCGTACATCGTCGTCTCTGAGCTGCAAGCGCAGCACTTCGTTGGATTTGATGTGTGCATTTACAGATTCCAGCCTTTCCCGGAGACGCACTGTAGCCGATTGCTTCTGCTCTTCCCTGCAAATAAAGCGAACGTGGAGCATGAACTATCGTGTGGAAGGCCCATGCTTGTGGTAAGCAGCACATTAGAACCTACACGATATCGACAGACTTTTTAAAGTTATGTTGAACGATAAGATCCTTTTTAGTCTGCACTCGATCCTCCATCACTTTTTTTATGCTAGTCTGCAGCATCGCGATTTGCTGGCGTTGCTGTACGTGTTTCACGTTCAGCTCCACTACATTCAGCAGAACTTGGATTTTACTCTGCTGCGTCATTTCCTGTATGTGAGCCATCATTTGCACATGCTGGCTGCTGGTTTGATCACCCGGGGAGCAGGGTGTTCCTTCGTCGAAGTTTTCACAAATGTCCTGCGCACGATCGTCTGCCATGTCCAATATCTGGTCTTCACTTAGCTTTAGCTCAAAATATCGTTTCAACAGTTACGATGGTGCCAAATGGCGGCGTTTCCAGTGACAGATCGGAACAGGCTACTTTGCCAACAAAGGAATTGTTTCCGCCAAAAAATGTTATTTACAAAAAATCTCAGCAGGCGTCGCTGTCAAAAAGAACAAAGCAATTGGCCGAGGTTACTAGAGCGGTTAGATACCCAGCAAGTAACAAAATGTGAACACTGTGTATCCCTGAACACCGCCATTTTGTGAAAAACTGTCCTCGCGGTTGTTGCGTCGTGTGAAAAATAGTGAAAGATATTTTGTGCATAAAGTTAGGTGGTGAACTAAAATTGCGAATAATTTGTATTATTGCGGGTGAGTTATGCGCACCATAGTTACTACTGCACGGACCTAACGCAGTTTCATGATACCGGCATCACACAGAATATCGGAACTATGGCGGACGAGCAACATCAAGATGGTGCTGAAATTGATCAAAGCCAGACATCCGGAGCTTTGTCGGTACAACCAGATACCAACGACGCAGCAGTGCAGAACGTTCTGGACCTGTTGTACCAAGACAAGTGCACGGTCATAGTAAAAGCGGTCGATTTGCTAGTTCGCAATGTACAGCAGCAGCAGCAAATCGCGTTCCTCAACCAAACTATCGGAGAAGCTGTTGAGCAGCAAGAGCTAATGCTTAAAGATCTTCATGACCGGCCAGTGATAGAATCATTTATGACCAATTTGTTAGTATTTCTCAACTAAATACGTGGTGTGGCCGTAAGCTAATTCCTCTTTATTCGATGTAGGGAAGCACAGAACCTTGCAACACGGAAGCATATTCAAGATAAGGCGGAAGCGATCAATACGCACATAAAATCTAACGAGCTGTTGCGTAAGCAGCTCAGGAAGGAAATCGGAGGCTTGCGTTCGTGTACCAATGATATAAAGATACGGGCAAATGAAATCGAGGAGACCGGTGAGTGTTGGCGCTTTGATTGGTTTTCCCCCAAAAGATGCTTCTAATGCGACATGTCTAATTGTAGGGAAGACTCTACACAACGCATTACAAGATACGAAGATACGTTTGGAAGGACTGAAGAAGCAGCTGGATGTTGCCTCTGGCACAAACACTAAACTGCGCGCGGAAGTCCACGAAAAAGATGCAGAAATTAGAAAGATTGCGGTTGGCTATGAGGAAATGGCTCGAAAGATAAAGGGAGAGCTGCTGGAAAAAGATCGCCAGCTAAAATTGCGCACGAAGGAGCTGGAAATGGAGAAACAAAAAACGGCTGGGCAGGGCGAAGTCTGCAACCAAATCCTATCTGAGAAGAAGGTAATCGGGCAACGCCATGAGCAACTACAGCAACATTTGGACAATGAGCTTAGCCACTTGGAGCAACAGTTTACAGCACGCAAGGATGAATTGGAACAAGCCTATAAAAATGCGGTGAACGTTTACGAGAACAAAACTAAAGAGCTCGATCGAACAATCGGGAGTTTGACTGACGCTAAACGACAGGATGAGGAGTACATTATGCAAGTGGAAGCTGCACTGTCCCAGATGGGTCAAGACTTACAGGCTGCCGATGCTAAAAGGAAGGAACTGGAGGAAGAACTTGCGAAGCTTAAGCAAAAAGAGCCATCGGTGCCTACAACCGTTGAAGAGATGCCGATCGCTAAAAAGACAAAATTCTTTCCAGAAAAGCGCAAAATACACGTGTTCCACAAAAATGCAGCGGCGGCTCCCAGCGTGAGTGGTGGAGGGGGCTTTAGTAAAACCAGATCTGCGCGTCAGCCGCAATCAAGCAACGATGAGTCGGTAAGTTTAGGTGTATAATGGTTGTAACTCGTTTACAGGCAACACGTTGTTCTCTTTTCAGCAATCGTCTTTCCATTTAGATAACAACGAAAGTTCTTTCAGTTCTCTGCAACCATTGTAAAAAAAGTTCTATATGATCTACACGCGGATCATCTATATGAGCTCTTATGAGGCATCTCTCGTCCAAACTACATAAATTGAATTGAACCGCTACGCATAGCTATGCGAAATATTGCTATTTTTCTTTGAATTATCAATTCACAATAAAACGGCGTGTGTGGATTCTCCTACGTTGCACAAATAATTTATTATACATAAATACGCGAAGGCGTCACTTTAAGTTAACCGTACGATAACGTGTATCCCATGCTTTCCATGAGCGTTTCCTTGATCGCCGGCTGAAGAGCTTTCTGCATGTAGGTCGTTAGCAGACCGCGCACTCCTTTCGAGAAGAGGTTATCGATTTCGTTTGAATAAGCATCGTCCAAGGCTTCGTTCGTCTCTACATTCTGCCAGCCCTTGTCTGGATTGGTAGGTGCGTTAGCTGGGCCATACCCGTAATTGCTTGGCGGTACGCCACCATAGGTCGAGTAGGAGAACGGATTGCGCTCGGCGAAGAACGTTCGGCTGTTGGGATCCAGATTGGCTTCCGGTTCCGTCTGCCCAAAATCGTTCCGTTCACCCCCCGCATCGATATTCACGAGCGTGGAAGGCGACAGGAACAGCGTATCACCATCGTTCAATTTGAAAACGTCGTTCTGCCCATCGTTTGCGATCAGATCCTCGTCGAGGTGGTAGTCTAGTGATCTTCGTCGATCGCGCCCGTAGTAGGAAGGTGACGACCCTCCCGTGGTAGGTTGTCGATTGAAGAAGTGACGACGCTTTGAGTTGATGCGATACTTAATGCCGCTCGGTCCTTCGCAGCTGTGGGCGAAGACCGATATGAAGCCAGGCTCGGAGAAATGGGAATCCGTTCGCACATTCGCCTGCCGGCTGCGTTCGCCGACGCCCGAGGGAAGCAGGGGAATGGTGCGAAATTCGATGCCGGCACGGCGCAACCGTAAAATCATATCACATCGACCGCCGGATGGGTGCATGATGACGCGGCCACTTATCTGCAGATCGGGAAATTCGAGCTTGGTGTCGAGCGTGCGATTGTGTTCGATGAACTGACATCGATCGACCACCACCCATTGATGGTTCGGCGGGATCCTCACCCGCAGGTTTGCCACCTCGACTTGGGCCGCACCCAGCAGGTTGGCGGGCCCGGACGGTTGGAAGTGGGGCGTTGAGGCGCTGTTAGCTGGTTCGCCGAGCTTTTGCTTATACTCGGAAACGATCTGTTGGATTTGCTCGTTATAATTGCTGCTGCTGAAAGGGGACCGTTGTCCAGCGGCTTCGAATAGCGTCGGCCGATGGGATGATCCGTTATCGGAGAAATCTATGATAGACTATGGAGTTAGCCGGGAGTAAAGCAAAATGCAATAATATTTGCGCAGTGACGTCCTGAAAGACCAAGAAACGGTGTAGAATGATACTCACACTCGAACCGGAGCGTTGTTGGCTTCGGCGCAGTGTGGTGTCGAGGGCAGACTCCAAACGGTTCGCGCATCGTTGGCCGTAAAGGTTTCGAATCGTTCTCGTCCGTCCTGGGGTAGACATAACATTAGGAGAAAACTTGTTTAGTAACACTGTAAAAGTAAGATACAGTTTCTACTTGCAATTTGAGCAATTTCTATTTGCAAAATGAGAGGTTGGGGCAGTGTTCGATCTAGAAAATGGCGAACTAGAAAATGGCGTATCTGGATCGTCTTTAGGAGATTGCGTAACGATCGAAAGTTCTGAACTTTTGGTGTAATGGCACGTTTGTAATCTAAATTATTATAACGGAACTTGTAAAATAGTTTGTCCGTTGCTTGTTAACTACATTGAACGAATACCTGGTCTCGTTGCATTTTCGTTTGCCTTGCATTGGCCTTTAAATATTACATGTAAAATTGACGATGTCAAAGAGAGCCGAGTGTGTCCGTTAGGTTCATTTGTTTTAATTTCTGAAGCACTTTAGTTTCGGTGCATTAATGGAATTTACAATACGGCAACCCAAAGTGTCGTCATACTGTTAAAAAAGAAACCATGAATTGAATTGTACCGATTCGGCCAGACTCATCAGTACTTCGCCTTCAATAGTTTGCGAAATTAACAAAAAAAATACAAATTTCTAATACCAAAAAGTACAGATATTGCAAGCTAGCAAAAAGATGGTCTCGACTGTCTTGAATCTGCGTTGGGATTTGTATTTTTTATATACGCATTTTAAGAAGGAAAAGCACACTTTTTGAAACTGGTAGCTCACAATTACGGTCATCACCGTATTTTTATATTCGTTTCATGAACCTTTAGTTATATAATCACATTCTGCAACACAAATACACTGTAATGGAGCATAAATATTTGCTACGTAGCTTCTCGATTTTTCATAAGTCATTGCACGCTTCGAATCTATTTTTTCCACGTATTATGGTTTTCCCACTATTAACTTGAAAGATTCGAACAACGAAAAGAAAACAATGGGTAATGAAAGCACAAGGGTATTTAACATCACCAATTACATCACACTTTTCCCATGTAGCGCAGGGCACTGATCGCGTAGATGCACACGTTTCAGCAGCAGCATTTCAGTTGAACGCACAAAATAGTTCGAGTTCCGTTCCGGGCACGTCGTGTTATTACCACTGAAGAAACAGTTTCGATAGTTTTGTGAACTTTAATGCATTTAGTAGCGAAGCTACTTGCTCACGGTAACACGAGACACGATTTTCATTTCTCTTGTTTCATCAATCAATACTACTACTACTGCTCACCTAAAACTAACTCAGCCGTAGTGAAACACAACAGGAAGATCCAGAATTGACGACACATTATAGTACGATTGTAGTTGTGATAGTGAATGCACTTTAAAACGACACTTTCAACCAGTAAGTAAAAACTAATCACTTCTGTGCGCAACGTTCAAATAAAATATTGTCGTCTACGACCCACGGGCGCTGGCGTTGGCAGCATTTAAGCGCTCCCCCAAGAGCTTCACCGTTGAAAGACGTCGGAAGACTGAGCAACCCAAACCGAAAGTGGAAACCACCTCCGACCGAAACTTACCACGCGCCAGTCGGAGCAGGCGGGAAGCCTTTCCCAGCTTGTGCATCCTAACATGGGTTGGATGGCTTTTCTCTCCCTTTTCCCCTACCCCTCCCACCATTTTCCTCCCCCGTTTATGGGGCCGATTGCAGTTGTACCTTTTTTATTTCCAGTTCCATTTTGTGGCACATCTTTCGTCTCTTCCAGGGCGCACTGAAAGGTGCTGGCTGGAAGGGCTGAGGAACCTGGCCGGTATGGTCGCCCCGGGATTTGGTTGGTTTGGCAGCGCCACCGCGCACGCGGCCCAGCAGCCTGCATCATGATCTAGGTGCAACAGGGTCGTTCGGAGATCAACGGGCGAAGCTGGCATTGAAAATGCTGGAAAAGAAAACGCAAAAGACGAGCGTGAGCGATGAACAGAGAGAGAGAAAAAAAACGTATACAAATCTTCGTTGCGTGAAATGCGTCTCCTCCTCCCCCGAGCAAGAGGGGCGAAAACAGACCTGAATGTTAGCGCCATGGATAGTTTTGAGACCCGTTTACTAGGTTGCAATATGTTCTCCTCGACGGAGGGGGCCGGTTCTCGTTCGTTCCGGATCGGTTAACGACGGCGTCCGGCCCGTTCGGCAGACGTTCTGTGTGGGCCTTCCGTTGTGAGGTTGTGGTTGATCTTTTTCACTGTAACCCGGTAACGGGTGCAACTGGGATGAACTTGTTTGCCAGGTTTGCGAGTCGCATGTTTTATGCTGCTCATTTTCATTGTTTGTTTGGGTTCGATGCATTTCACATAATTTTATACGGGATGAGACGGTCAATTCTTTAACATACGGTCGGTACAATTAAAGGACATTTAGCCAGCAGCAACAACGGATAGAACAATTGAAATATTAAGACATTCTTAGAAACAGTAAGTCAAATAAGTAGTTTCTGGGGGTATCATGTAAAAGGTAGAGCTTTCGTATCAGCTTATATGTAGTTTTTCATTCGATGCTTACTGTTACAAACTCGTTTAGTAGATTTATCTGAACCCAGAAGCTCTAGATGGATCATATTATACCCTGTTATGTATTTTTTTTAACAGGGTCCCAAATATGACCTCCCAGATATCCGATATAATTTATATTTCCTCTTCAAGATGTACAATAATGTTCTTCATTTGGATAGGAATCATTGCATTTCACACAAAACTACACAACCTTCTTCGACGACCGAATACAGCTCACAACGGGAGCTTCGTTTCGAGGTTTGGTACGGGAAACGACGTAAAAGTTCAGCCCCAAGCGGCCTGAATCTCGAATCTACCCCCCCAATCAGTGCTGTATCAGAGCCAGTATGAAAAGGGGCAGCAGGGCTCGAAGGGAGTGAAACAATTAAATTAAATCACTTTTGCCGCAGAGCAATTTGCTGCCAAACACGCTGCCAACCAATTCTTTGCGCCACGCTCCACTCCAATGTCGAACGGTGGGATTATGTTTGCAGATAGTGGCCCCGCTTAGCACGCGTATTAGTGGATCCGATTCGTCGAGGCAAATGTCGGCGGACGTTTTGGGGAAAAGCGGAGAAAACTCTCCGAACGAAAAGGTTGATGGGATGGTGGGTGACGGGCGCATTTGTGGGTGGGTGACACGGCATCGTACGGCGACGGGACGGTGTGCGGGCGTTGTGGCGACACATGGAAAGCATTGCGGCCTACTACGACGAACAGGTGCACAAGAAGCTCTTCATCCAGCTGTCTAGCAACCGGAACGGGAGGAAAGCAGCGGTGCCGGTTTTCTGTCGACGCCATGTGACCCGTAGTTGTTGGCGTTTTTTTTTCTGTACGCGAGGGTGAAAATGTGGCAAATCACACACACTCACGAAGCGAATTGCCTTCCAATTGAAAAGACAATGGGCATTCATTTCCCTAACAACAAAAATCGACAGAAAGTGAATCTGATTGTGGCTAGCCTAAGGAGGCACCTTCGTTCGCTCGGTAACTTTTACTGATCTTTTCCTTTTACCCGGTGGCGCTATTTTCTGTCGGGTTGTACCACCGCGATGGGCTTTTGTCAGGTATCAGCCTTGTGCCACATGAGCAGCAGTACCACCGGCATGATAGCATAGGAGTAGAGGAGAAAAATGGGAAACGAGCAATCCGACACATGGCATTACCGTCAAATTTGACCGTACGAATGTACGATTAGGCTTATTAGTACGGGCAACAATAGACCAGGTGGCGCATAGTAATCACTGCCATAAACAATGTCACCCGAACTGTTAGCGACTGTGCAAATTGTTATCGGTGGCTCTGCTAAGCATTGCCATCATTTGCCGCAACTCTGTGCAAACATCCATGGCTTGTTTTCGGATGAAGTAATAGCATTGTGAGCAGCAACAGTAGGGCTACGTAATAGATCGAGGAGTTATTTGCATACATGCAATTCTTGTCCTTGCCGTTGAGGTACAAGCGTACATTTCTTCATTCTGTTAAGTAACTCTACTATCTTTTAGCTCTAAAAACACACAATCGCACAATGATACCATATAGCAGATAGATTTAGTAACTCAACTCTTCAATTCAATGTTTGATATGATTATGACCACTCTCTCAACGATTATCATTTTCACAACAAGATATTGCCATTTTCAGGATATCGGTATGTAGAAGAACTGAAATATATAGCACAACCAAGCTTCATTAAATTGCATTTTATAGTTTCAAAAAAACTAAAAAGCTGAAGGATTCAGTGTTTTCCAATGTCAGTCGAAATCAACGTTTTGTTGCTCTTAAGTGTTAAGAAGAGGATTTCAAATACTAACCTCTATTTAGAGGTTTTGCTCTATTTTTTGTACTTATTGATTATTTTAAAAAAGATTACATTTGATATTACATTTGAAAATATACAATCGATAGAACTAACATAACTAACATTTGCTATTCCATTGGCTCACCGACCGCTACGGTACGCTGATAATGAAGTGGAATAAGCATAATCAGTGAGTTCCCGACATATAGGTCAACGAAATCGGGGGAAAATACAGATGCACTTTATAATATGTGCCGGTTCGTGCAAATGTAAGATAAATAAGCAATAAAAAAGCCGCGATGCGATGCGCGAGGTGATTGTAATTTAATTATGATTCATGACAGCGCGAAAACGCCTTCAAAAGACTTCAAAAAGGTCTATGATTTTTTCTCGCCTCCCTTCAGCAAACACCTACCCTTGCTTAACGGTAAGCCAACCGTTCCCGGTTTTTCTCCGCTTTTCATCCAACGCTGGGAAGGTGGGAAATGGTGATACACATCTGCATAGTGTGCTGTGCTGCGCCAGGACCAGACAGCTGGCTGGTGTACTTGTGAGCACCAGCGTTCAACCATTTCGCTCGCGCCAAGTGTTGCTAACGAACGTTTCCGCCAGCTGCGTGAGATCGTTTACATTTGCTGCCTCCAGAAGCCGATCAGATCTCTGCGAGCTCGGCGGTGGTAAACACTGCCGCGGCAAACGCGCGAATGAGGTGGATATTTAAAATTTCAAGAATTTTCTCCACTGCAAGTGGGCCACTCCTGTGTGTTGGCGTGGGCAAAAGTGTACATTTAGGGCCAGAAAGTGAAATAAGGTCAGGCAGATGTTGATGCAATCAGTGATTGCCCGCTTTTCCCGGCCGCAGCAACAACAACAACAGCAAAAACAAGCACTGTTCCGAACCATCAAGCGCCTGATTTTCACCTAAATGGCACACATTTGGGTGTTGCCAGCAGAGTTTGACGCCAGGGGACGCAACTTTTGTTTTTTCTGGCTTTTCGCTTTTGCGACGCCACTCTTGAATACTCAACTATCGCTTTAATGTGCCGGATAAAACAGTCTCCGACACGACCGCAAGACACACAATGGTGATCTTAAATGCAAGCAGAAGAATACGGTTTCGTGTGGGGGTCGCGTTGGTGCGTCGTTTTTAACTGAACCGCCATTTGGAACGTAATATTTTTTGTCTCATCTGCTATCATTCATCGCACACCATTCTTCTCTGGGTCTGGTGCCGAAAACAACGCGAATAGACACCTCGTTTTGGCGCAAAACTTGGTCACCTCTCCGATGGCGTTCAGTTCGTTTGCGGCCATACTCGGATGTTTCAAAACATTTGGTCAGCGACAGCGCTCTTAGTTTTGGTCTAAAATTGTAAGAAGAATAACAAAAATTTGCACTGGAATTGTAATCTAAAAACCATATAATTGTCTCATAGACTCTGGAAATATGATCCACGATTGTTACGAAGACCTTCGATGGTACGGAGTGGTTCTCGTGTTGTTATTCTACGACAAACTTGCTTAGACAAACGGTCTTTACACTTGCGGGTGGGCCATTCACTCTTTGTATGGAATTAATTTGCGATTCGTTAATTCAATTCGACAAGCTGTAGTGATCTAAACGATGTCTTACACAGTAGCGTGTCTTATACTAATAACGTTGGATGCCATTACTTCGAAGAAAGAGTCAAATTTTGTTATTTGACTTCGAACAAGATTCGAAAAACTGAATGAAAAAAAAATCGTTCATAAACATATCGAATAGAAACAAACGTAACGAATGATTTCTTTCATGTGGTAGTCTCGTTCATTTCGGATGCTATCGTCGATGCGTTTTCCGTAAAATTGCAAACATTAACATTTATCTTAAGAATTTACCTACAACAGTTTTACTATTTTATTTATTATCTCACAGCTGAGTTTGTGTGTGTGTGTTTTACTGCCTGGTCATTTTTGGTTACTTTTTACTCAAGACCGTAATTATGTACACGTCAAGGAACACCTCGCCCCTACCCCCACGTTGCTTCCTCTGGAAAGCATGGTGAGTGTGTGGATTGCTCATTAAAATAATAAAATATTGAGTGATCATCAAAAGCAACGAATAAACAACGCATTTGCTTGTGTTCTTAATATGCTGAGCTGCAAATTCAGTCAACCGGAAAACAACGCTGGCTATCGTAAAGAAGACGCCCGGTCACGGATAAACGTGTATCACGATATCACACGCTCAGCACATCACATGTTCAGCTGAACACGCTGACAAAATTTTCGAATCAAAGCTGGGAGGGTTTTGTGCATATGTTCGGTTTCGACAGTGTTTACCCATCATTGTGCCGTCTGGAGTACGGGAATGCAGTTTGGCAAGTTTGTGCATTTTGTCCTGGGGCCAGATTTCGAGCCTGTCGGAT
Organism: Anopheles cracens; assembly: GCA_002091845.1. Lineage (NCBI taxonomy): Eukaryota > Metazoa > Arthropoda > Insecta > Diptera > Culicidae > Anopheles > Anopheles cracens. The sequence continues at coordinate 281,256 of KZ070337.1, forward strand.
TCGCGTTATGTAACGGCGAATGAAACTGTAAGCATAGTTAATTGATCCGTTTCTTTTCGCACCTTCTGCCCCGTTTGGGTTCCCTCGTCTCTTGAGCTCACTTCACATTGCGTCGGACTAATTGCTTTCGATATTCTGAATCTCGTTAGTCCGATAGATAGTATTCAGGGTACCGGCATCGTCGTATCTGCTCGTTTCCATTAAGTTACCGGATCACCTTATTCTGTTACGAATTGGGTGCTTCGATTGCAGAGACTTGCTTGTCAGCTGCCTAATGGACGGTCGTAAAACAATGGAACTTAAGTTTCGAGACGCGGTGCGCATTGCAGCGTTACAATTATTTGTGCTCGATTCGAGACGGTGTGCAATTAGTTCACAATTAACGCTGGTGGTAGGAGGAGCAAGAGGAGTGATTCATTCTTAACAGCAAATAGTATGTTCAAAGCGGACGCATATGGCAAATTGCCCGCAATGGAATCTTGGATAGACCTTAATATTTAACATACCAATCAGGAGACCCTGTTGTGTTCCTGTATTATCTTCTGCTGGCCCCCCCCCAGGACAGCTTATGTCCGATGTGATAAAGTGACCCCAACGATTGTGTAACCCCTTCCCCAAAAACCCTGGCGATCCTACAAAGTCACTCACGTTATAGCGTTCCACCAAACTACGATGTCTTTTTAGTTTCTGTAATTGTATGTTCCATTCGGTTTCCCGCTTTTATCATAAACAGTCTAATATAAATATACACCCTACGCGCTCGTGTTAGCATCCCTTACATGAAATGTACATACAACCTCTCTTACCCGATAGATCCTCATGCTGTCTTATCTCGTTCAGTCCATCGGTTTTCCAAATCACGGCTGATTCGTCTTTCATTGCACTTGTGCCGATATAGCAGCTTACACTCGGACCGAGACAGCCTCAATTCACTGTAACGGATGATCATCGCTCTAGCATGTGCATACCGTTCCTGGTCGATAGAGCGGTGTCTATTCCGCTTTGAATCGGGTGTTCGAACTTGTGCGCTGTGCCACACTGCGCACTTTCAACGGTAGAGCTGGTAGTTAATCTCTCGGCGTG
>KZ070337.1:295403-310830 GCA_002091845.1 Anopheles cracens
CTGGAGCGGATCGTAAACATTGTTCGAAATATTGTCCGCCCCTTACGATGCTCCGGTTTTAAACCCCGAGCAGCGTACCGGTTCGCGTCGACGTACACTTCTGTCGATTTTTTCGACAGTAAATACGAATGCTCTGATGACAATTGCCTTAGATGCGAAGCAATTACGATTCCACCGCAAGATGGCTGTGGGCACGCCGGTCCATCAGCCCGTCAGTTCTTCTTCCGCAAAAGGTAACACACAGAGCGTCATACGCAGCGATGTCAACGGCAGCGGCAGCTCGATCATGATGTTGATGACGATCGTGGAAGCGGTGAAAGCGCCCGGTACGCGTTCCGATCCAACGCTTGACCCCTTCGCCGGGTGTGCAATTTCCTGTTTTTCTCTCCGCAGGTCAACGCCTGGAGCGGTGCGTTATAAGGTTACATTTTAATGATGCTTATTAAAATGGTTATCGTGGATGGGGACAACAAAAAATCGTCGTCAAAGTTCAAACGCTCCTGGCGGGACGCATTGGAGGCTTAAAATTGAGTAGCCGGTTTCTGCTTTTGTTGTTGTTGTTACTGCTGTTGTCGTTAAGCTTGTGCGTATAAATATGAAAATTGTGTTCGATTGCTGCATTTTTCATTAGCAAAGTTTGAGCAACGACGGGAACGACGTGGCCGGAAGTACATTAGCATGATTACGCATGCAAAACGGAGGTCGGTATATGCTGTCTGCTGAACGGTTTCGGGACGGGTGGAACATTTGACTGATAGATTAGAGTGGGGAAACTTCTAGACAGGCCTGAGACGTACAATTGTTCCTGATGGTTAAATTCAATAAATAAGATTACGAATAAATCTTATGCTTAGACAATGATATGTCGGTGATTATTTTGCTTAACTAGTATGGTTACTATTTATCTGTAAAGTACAACATTTTGGGAGCAAAAGATCATTTTCCACTTAGTTGGAATCAGGTAATATGATGTTGTATTCCCCTGATTCTGTTTCATTTGACAAAAATCGTCATATCCACCATAGTTGTGATAATCAGAACAGTGCTGATAAATTAGAAAACTGCTTTTATTAGAATTTTGAGAAAGTAGCGTCATTTCTTAAAGGATGGACTAGCCTGCTTTCATTTTTTTCATACGAATCAATGGAACCAACACATTTCATTTGATCCCGGAGTGTGTGCAGAATAACTAAAGTTCAAACTTTCAAACTCCCTTAAGTCGTGGACTAATTTGGATAAGTCACGCGCTTGTACGGTAGCGCAATGTCTTACGAACCACAAGTTGTGAGGTTATCACAATTAAACTATCCCTCCGCACACAGAGTTTATTACTTTGCTACAAAAGTGGCTGCTAGAAACTAGAATGAAATGAAAGCTAGAAACGCAAAAAATGGCAGACGTAATCTTTCATAAGTTGCTCAGCCAACGTAGAGAGATACAGACGCAGTATGTCGGCAGATATATTACAGTTTGAAGAAACATAGTTTTAACACTTAGTGAATCGTTAGTGAATAATACTGATACTACGAATAAGAATAGGAATAAGAATTTTTGGTTGCGAATGTGTGGAAAGGTGATGGAGCTAATGAAAGAATTTGGAGTATTGACGTTTATCAAAGCAATCACAACTGATCTCGGGTAATCTAGACTGAAATTACCCAGATCTTCAATTTGTTTTAAAGACTGTTAGATCTGAACAAGTAGATTATTTTGTCCTGATTGTAGATTCTCTTAAAACAAAATCCAAAATTTGGTTTCCGGGGCATTGTACAATTTCATGATCATCAAAGATGGCTCACTGAAGTCGAATACTTCATTTAACAAAAAAAAAGATCGTGTAGGAATATTTGAAGTTAGGAAATAGTATCTCAGGATAAAAAAATGCGAGGGTCAACACGTGTCTAACATGTAGAGGATAGTAGATGATAAGTAGCAATAATAATTTTATCATATAATAAATGAATCAACGGTAACAATGAATGAAACAACAGCGATCGTGAGCTAAGATTTTTAGCTTTATTAAGCTGACGATAGTATCAAATTGTGCTTGCTGTATGAATGCTTGCCACTATTCGCTCAGGAGTTATTTTTCATACTTTCATTCCTTTTCGTTCATTTCCCTGCCGCATGAAATATGTACATGACACGGAAGTTAGCCCCGTCCACAGACGGCGGAAGTGTGACACTCGACGCTTATTGGAGTGATTATCAGCCTAGTGTCGTTTGCTGCTCATTCAGCTATTCCATTATACACTGCTGGGCGCCCGTGTACGACGACATGACTTGCGCGAAACCGCGACCTCAAGTCATCGGCACGGAGGGTTGAACCAGGCATGTAAAAATATGGGCAGGAAAATGTGTACAACCCGGTCGAGAGACCGACCCGGTCGAAAAAGCCGACGCTTAATGGCAGTTTAATATGTTTCATTTGACAAAAATCGTCATATCCACCATAGTTGTGATAATCAGAACAGTGCTGATAAATTAGAAAACTGCTTTTAGTAGAATTTTGATAAAGTAGCGTCATTTCTTAAGGGATGGACTAGCCTGCTTTCATTTTTTTCATACGAATCAATGGAACCAACACATTTCATTTGATCCCGGAGTGTGTGCAGAATAACTAAAGTTCAAACTTTCAAACTCCCTTAAGTCGTGGACTAATTTGGATAAGTCACGCGCTTGTACGGTAGCGCAATGTCTTACGAACCACAAGTTGTGAGGTTATCACAATTAAACTATCCCTCCGCACACAGAGTTTATTACTTTGCTACAAAAGTGGCTGCTAGAAACTAGAATGAAATGAAAGCTAGAAACGCAAAAAAATGGCAGACGTAATCTTTCATAAGTTGCTCAGCCAACGTAAAGAGATACAGGCGCAGTATGTCGGCTAGATATATTACAGTTTGAAGAAACATAGTTTTAACACTTAGTGAATCGTTAGTGAATAATACTGATACTACGAATAAGAATAGGAATAAGAATTTTTGGTTGCGAATGTGTGGAAATGAAAGCTAATGAGAGCTAATGAAAGAATTTGGAGTATTGACGTTTATCAAAGCAATCACAACTGATCTCGGGTAATCTAGACTGAAATTACCCACATCTTCAATTTGTTTTAAAGACTGTTAGATCTAAACAAGTAGATTATTTTGTACTGATTGTAGATTCTCTTAAAACAAAATCCAAAATTTGGTTTCCGGGGCATTGTACAATTTCATGATCATCAAAGATGGCTCACTGAAATCGAATACTTCATTTAACAAAAAAAAATCGTGTAGGAATATTTGAAGTTAGGAAACAGTATCTCAGGATATAAAAATGCGAGGGTTAACACGTGTCCAACATGTAAAAGATAGTAGATGACAAGTAGCAATAATAATTTTATCATATAATAAATGAATCAACGATAATAATGAATGAAACAACAGCGATCGTGAGCTAAGATTTTTAGCTTTATTAAGCTGACGATAGTATCAAATTGTGCTTGCTGTATGAATGCTTGCCACTATTCGCTCAGGAGTTATTTTTCATACTTTCATTCCTTTTCGTTCATTTCCCTGCCGCATGAAATATGTACATGACACGGAAGTTAGCCCCGTCCACAGACGGCGGAAGTGTGACACTCGACGCTTATTGGAGTGATTATCAGCCTAGTGTCGTTTGCTGCTCATTCAGCCATTCCATTATACACTGCTGGGTGCCCGTGTACGACGACATGACTTGCGCGAAACCGCGACCTCAAGTCATCGGTACGGAGGGTTGAACCAGGCATGTGAAAATATGGGCAGGAAAATGTGTACAACCCGGTCGAGAGACCGACCCGGTCGAAAAAGCCGACGCTTAATGGCAGTTTAATAGTGGAGCGAGGGTGGGCAATTAAGTCGGCAGGCGAATGCGTACAAAGGCGGAGCCAGGGAGCGCAGGGGCAGCAGATCGTGCACAAACAGTAAGCGAACTCTCAGGGGTCCTTCAGCGGCCATAAACTAATAAACGAGCCGCTTGATCCATCCCGAAAGGACCCGAAATCGTACAGCAACGTTCGATTGATGATGACCAGGGCAATTCGACGTTGATGGACGCACAAGATTTATGACCGAACATGACTTTTCTAATATCGGTTCGGCCGCTCAAAGACGGGTGCGGTTCACCCCTTGGCGAAGGAACGGCCGGCTAGGATATCATGAATGAGTTCGGGAGGGAAAGGACAATCTTTTTTTTTTACTATGCGGAGAGATTGTATTTCTTGTTCCGAAGAGCTTGCACCATTCAAGGAGTAAATATCATCGAAAAATTCACGCACTCCGGCAGGACGCAGTGGCGTGTATGGGTTTTGTGAATGAAAGAGTTACCAGGTGGAATGTTAATCCCGCTTGATAAATGACACCACGAGTCGTGCAAGTGCTTGAGGTTGATTTTCAATTACTATTGAGAGGAAACTAACGCGCGCAGCTTTATGCTCATCGGTCGGTGCGTGATGCGTGATGCTGGATGGATGCATGGTCGGTTAATTTGGTAAAAGTCAAGAATGCGCTTTTCTCTCCCCCTTTTTTCCTATTGCTCGGACAAAGTAGCAAGAATCAGGAATAATCTTTAAATGATCGGACCGAAATTTTAAATGGAATTTCAGCGTGTTATTATTATATGGAGTCGTTGTCGTGTTATGTTTGTGGCCGCTCACTGAGCATGAACATTTGCAGATAATTTTGCTCAGCAGACTTAATTGGCATATTCATAACGTAATGTGCCTGGGATTGTTACGCGTGACTGTGGGAAAGCTGCAGATAACGTATGCATTAAAAAAGGCCACAAAATGCTTCAATTTTTCATGAGATTACCCTGCCACCCAGTGGTTGGTCATACAGTCAAAATTTGGCATAGACAACATACTGTCAAAATTTGGCGCCCCTTTCACTTCATTTACATTAGCTAAGGTCAAAACAGTGAAACAACTCCGTTCTATGATTTGTTCGTACCGCCTGCTCAATCCGTGCCTAACAAAGTTCGTGCCATTGTGACACACTTCGTATTGGCATGATACTATTGGGAAATTTTTTATAAGATTCTGGCACATCTGGAGGAGGTAAAATCTATCGAAACGAAACCTGGTACTGGCCATAATAAGTTCCCGAGGAAAGTGTTCCTGCGACTCAAAATCAGTGAAAAGAAGATGTCACGTCCCGTCTTATTTTCATAGCGGCTGGCATTGACCGGTGAGATTTATAGTACGAAGTATAGTACGAACACCTCCCCGGTATTACGAAGGCCTCCCAGAAGTTCATTACTTCATGAAAAATATCACGAACGTGACGGCTTTGTGTATTGGCCACGTCTAACTTCGTTCCACTCCTCGAAGCGACCGCTTTAAGAAATGGAGCAGTTGGGCATTCCGGTGGCGCCCAACCATGCTGACCCTCCTAACATGCCCCAGCTCTGTCCGATTCAGATTTTTCGGACACATTTGACGAGGAGAATATATTTAAATAATTCAATGAATTCTTCAATTAAAATGAATTCAATAATTCATTTAAATAATTCAACATTGGCCAAAACCGGGGATGAATTGATGAAAATGGCGACCTAGGAACAGAAGATAATGCCAACATTTTTTTTAGACACCTATGGCCAAAGTCCCGACCAAGTGCCGCCAGTTGGCCCGGAACGGAGTAGGCATATTTTTGTACAATAATAACCATAATATAGAAACAAATGTAATTTGGTTTGATAAAGTATCTTTGACCGTCTATTTTTACTATCCGTTTGAAAAAAAACTTTTTTGCATTTTCGCTTTTTTAATGCATACGTTAATATTGGTAACCACCCTTAAACCAGAATGGTTCTATTTTATTTGTTTTGCCTTTGAATCGCTGACTAGATAAGAAAACATGTATTGGGTTTCAATAACACTTTTTATTAATATTTATGGTCATCATTAGAGCAAGACGAAAGCAACTTCAATAAACCGCTCCACTGTATTCGTTTCAATTGTTTTGATCATTTCTCCTTATCGCCATTGTCCTAATTTCGCAATTTTTTTTTTGCGTACGACCATTTCTCATCACTGCTATCCCGAGAAGAGTGTCACGTAACCACAGGTTCCTATCCATTGCAAGAAGCAACACGAGATACGGCGATCAAGACGCTATGAGAGCTATGTTAAACAGTTTCAACTCGACCTTTCAGTATTTTGACTTTAACTGTTCGTTGAATTGTTTCAAAGAGCGTTTGCGTTATGTGCCTTAATTAATTATTTTTTTATTGTTGTTTGCATTTGTTATTGTTGGATTTGTTTATATGTGTTATTGTTGTTTCAATTTAAATGTTCCTGTGGCTACTTATTGCGTCAGTGGTTTTGCGTATAATTATAATTGGCATAGCTTTTAAGTACTCATTTAGACCATTTTGGACCATTGAGTTGTACAATAAACATAAAAGTAAACATAAACATTTCATATGTATTTGATATTTATGACTAATACCTTATTTGGCTAAGCGGATAAAGACCATATAAAAAAAGACGTTTTACAAGAAATAAATTTACATTTCTCGTAGAAGCGTATGCAACCTTATTTACATCTTACATCAATTTATAACGTTTTCATTTTTATTAGTGACTATCGGCTTCATTCCATCGTTGCTTTGCTTTGGATTGATTGCTTTTTAATTCCGTGGTGTTATATTTTTTATCTCTCGCCAAAGATCGTCTAATTGAGAACAATTGACCAGCGGTTGCACCCAAAGGAGCAATCAACAAGGAGTGCTTAAATGCTTCGATTAATTAGATTCGTGCACAAAAGCGTATGCAACTTTATTTAGATTGCGTAATTAAGATTTTTGTGTTGAATTGTTCATTTTATTTTTGTAAACAAACATTTTAAATGTTTCACCAAGTATAGTAAAACTACACTATAGTTGTACTATAGTTGTACTACACGATAGAAAAAGTTTCTTCTCACTACTCACTAACTAGTCTATGTAGAGAACTATACGGACTTACTTTACCATGAAAAACTCTTTTTGGGTATTATATATTATTATTAATATAGGTTATATTTTGATACAGGTTGTAAGACAACATCTTTAACAAAAATGACAATTGATATATGTTTTGTTAATATTAACATAATATGCTTTTAAATTATTTCACAAGTATTTAAAATGCTTTTACAGTTTTTTTTCTATCCTGTCAATATTTAGCACAACAACACAATGTGTAATACACACAACAAAAGCTAAATACCGCTAACGAGAAGAAACGATGTTTGTTTGTCTGGATAAAAAATAAAACTAAAATACATTCTCCCTCTCGGAAAGGTGCTTTCGGCGTCGTCCAGCGTCTCCTGCGTGTCAGTCAATCAATAACCGATCGCTTAGTTACAGCTCTATTTGGAAGGCGAGGCTAACACAAAACTCGCCATTAATCGCTGTTAGGTGCGTGCAAACGCGAGTATTTGCGTGATTGGCCCGTCCTGGTGGACGTGCCGAAATGAGGCGAAACCTGCATTTTCAACACACCTGGCCAGACAGGCGCAGAGGCGGCTGCTGCATGGTGGGAAAAGTTCCCATTTCCACGGTTGGCAAGGTTGCATCCGTGTGGCAGGGCTGTGTGCTTTCCATCGTCGTTAGCGCGCGTTTGCTTGTTTTGCTGAGCGAATTGATATGTTCACGGAACCAAAGGATTAGAAAGCAATGGTTAAGCATTAGCAAACGCTATAACATATTTTGTACAATTAAAAAAGCAAAGGTGTCAGAAAATTACTATACAAACTGACATAATTATTGAAATATATTTTTAATAAGTAATACAGATAGTAAGTCAAACTTAAGTATGCGAAGTTACACGCATTAACTTAAAGGTGATGGATTTCCAACAGTTGTCATCGCCGGCATGACCCACATAAAAATACAAACTAGATAGTCGTTCCCTAGCAAGTAACGACTATCCGGCAATTTCGCTAGAAATAGGTATAGTAAGCCGTGAGACGGCAGGCCACGGCTATTTAGGACATTCGGCTAAACAAGCAAATAGCCTATTGATTCTGGAAATGTTTTTTTTTTAAAAAAAAAACACGTAAGCCGTAGAACCAATCAAAATATTTTAATTCCAATAAAGTTTTTGCGAGCCGCTCGCAAGTGGAGCAGACGCGGGGCTAAAAAGATAGAAACAATTTATCGCAAATATCGCGCTTTGCTGCTCTGCACGCCTCGCATGATCGGCGTGCCAGCGGTGGGATGTCCCCAACCGGGGCACAAAAAAGGCGCTCCCGGTGGAAGAAACATTATTCCACGCTTTGGCCGGAAAAGCGACGCCTTACACATCGCTAATGACTTGTTTCGAAAATGAAGCTATGGCTCCGGCAAACGCGCATCCTTCATCAAAGTGATCGTTGCATTTTTGTCGTAATTTGTCAAGCGTTTTTTCTTCTCTTCTCTTCTTCTGTGTGCGCTGCGCTGCTCTGCGCTAAGCTGCTGTGACTCCGCCGATGGGTTGTTTGTATTCATCAAAGCTCTGGCATGTTTCGTGAGCTGTTTTTCTGATTCGCGTCCAATTGTTGCCATTCTTTTTGGCGATCTGGTTGTGGTGGTTCGATGTGCGGCTGCTGCTTCGCTTGCTTCATCTCGCTCGCCGGTATTTCTATCTCCACCGCACAGTGTCACATTGCTGTTGGTGTTGTTGTTGTTGTTGCTCATAATTGGGGCGTTGAAGGTGATCCCGGCACGGATGCTGCGCGCGCTGTCAAAATGGCGGACGAGGGAATCGTGAAATGTCCCGCGCTTCGCAGCTGGAAGGAGCGGCCGGTCGGACGGGGTGATATTATTTTATTTCACATTTTGCACCGAACCCGGTGCCGGTGCGGGTCTCATGTTTTCCGCTGTTTCATCTTCTGTTCGCGTCGCTACCCAGCGCCGCTGTAGCGAGAATCGACGGAGCGGCTAAATTGTGGTCGACGTGGTCAGAGCGTGGTGCGCGCAAAAAATGTTGGAATTTTAACAAGATGTTTATTTTTATTTCGAACAATACGAAAATGCTGCCGCCTGCATAGTGCGGTATGTATGCTCCTGCACATGGAGTTGTGCGGTGGGTTGAGCTACTCGGCGTAAGCCGATCATAATTTTTGCAGTGTCAATTTTGCTTGCTGTCAATTTGAAGCGTCGCTGGACATTACATAAGGTTACAGATATTTTGTAAAACCGAAGATCTTCGCGGAGGAAAGGTATATTGTTATCATTTATTACTTTGTGTAGTGTGGCCGTCTCTGTGAGTTTTTTTTTATTATATTATTTTCAAGCATTATGACAGCTAATAGTTCAACATTGTACACAACAAAAAATACTCCAAATTTGCGTAAATAACAAAGCTATGTTTGAGGTTTGATTGGAGCGATTTCACCGATCGGTGACCTCCATTCCGTTCAGCGGCCACAGCAAACCACATCAGAACTAAAATGCAAAATGGACAGCAAATAAAAAAAAAAACACGTAAGCCGTAGAACCAATCAAAATATTTTAATTCCAATAAAGTTTTTGCGAGCCGCTCGCAAGTGGAGCAGACGCGGGGCTAAAAAGATAGAAACAATTTATCGCAAATATCGCGCTTTGCTGCTCTGCACGCCTCGCATGATCGGCGTGCCAGCGGTGGGATGTCCCCAACCGGGGCACAAAAAAGGCGCTCCCGGTGGAAGAAACATTATTCCACGCTTTGGCCGGAAAAGCGACGCCTTAAGCAGCATATAAAGTACTGCAGAAACTTGTCAATGCAGTTAATACCGTGAAAAGTGAGTGCTTTTAGTAGAACAATATCTGCTCAACTAAATAACAGATTGCGTCGCGTTCGACGGCGAAGCAAGATAATTATCCGCTAGGTCTCTTGGCCCGCATTCGCTCTCGCAATATCGATATCGGTAATTCGTGATCGAGATATCTCACCTGGTTAGCATTCCGTCACATCGTTATTAATTGAAGGCAGATTGAGGATATCCTGCGACCGTTTGCTGATAATTGCGAAAATATCGCGAGCCGTCGAAGCAACATTAAAAAAAATATATTTTTTATCTCTCGCCAAAGATCGTCTAATTGAGAACAATTGACCAGCGGTTGCACCCAAAGGAGCAATCAACAAGGGGTGCTTAAATGCTTCGATTAATTAGATTCGTGCACAGAAGCGTATGCAACTTTATTTAGATTGCGTAATTAAGATTTTTGTGTTGAATTGTTCATTTTATTTTTGTAAACAAACATTTTAAATGTTTCACCAAGTATAGTGAAACTACACTATAGTTGTACTATAGTTGTACTACACGATAGAAAAAGTTTCTTCTCACTACTCACTAACTAGTCCATGTAGAGAACTATACGGACTTACTTTACCATGAAAAACTCTTTTTGGGTATTATATATTATTATTAATATTATTTAATTATATTTTGATACGTTATATTTTGGTTATATTTTGATACGGGTTGTAAGACAACATCTTTAATAAAAATGACAATTGATATACTTTTTGTTAATATTAACATAATATACTTTTAAATTATTTCACAAGTATTCAAAATCCTCTTACAGGTTTTTTTTTCTATCCTATCAATATTTAGCACAACAACACAATGTGTAATACACACAACAAAAGCTAAATACCGCTAACGAGAAGAAACGATGTTTGTTTGTCTGGATAAAAAATAAAACTAAAATACATTCTCCCTCTCGGAAAGGTGCTTTCGGCGTCGTCCAGCGTCTCCTGCGTGTCAGTCAATCAATAATCGATCGCTTAGTTACAGCTCTATTTGGAAGGCGAGGCTAACACAAAACTCGCCATTAATCGCTGTTAGGTGCGTGCAAACGCGAGTATTTGCGTGATTGGCCCGTCCTGGTGGACGTGCCGAAATGAGGCGAAACCTGCATTTTCAACACACCTGGCCAGACAGGCGCAGAGGCGGCTGCTGCATGGTGGGAAAAGTTCCCATTTCCACGGTTGGCAAGGTTGCATCCGTGTGGCAGGGCTGTGTGCTTTCCATCGTCGTTAGCGCGCGTTTGCTTGTTATGCTGAGCGAATTGATATGTTCACGGAACCAAAGGATTAGAAAGCAATGGTTAAGCATTAGCAAACGCTATAACATATTTTGTACTGTTAAAAAAACGAAAGTGTGAGAAAATTATTATACAAACTGACATAATTATTGAAATTTATTTTTAATAAGTAATACAGATAGTAAGTCAAACTTTCATTTCATTTACACCATAACATATTCCAATGTCAAATAATAATAATAGTTTGCAAGTTTGTTACAAGCAGCATATAAAGTACTGCAGAAACTTGTCAATGCAGTTAATACCGTGAAAAGTGAGTGCTTTTAGTAGAACAATATCTGATTACATTTCTCGTAGAAGCGTATGCAACCTTATTTACATCTTACATCAATTTATAACGTTTTCATTTTTATTAGTGACTATCGGCTTCATTCCATCGTTGCTTTGCTTTGGATTGATTGCTTTTTAATTCCGTGGTGTTATATTTTTTATCTCTCGCCAAAGATCGTCTAATTGAGAACAATTGACCAGCGGTTGCACCCAAAGGAGCAATCAACAAGGGGTGCTTAAATGCTTCGATTAATTAGATTCGTGCACAGAAGCGTATGCAACTTTATTTAGATTGCGTAATTAAGATTTTTGTGTTGAATTGTTCATTTTATTTTTGTAAACAAACATTTTAAATGTTTCACCAAGTATAGTGAAACTACACTATAGTTGTACTATAGTTGTACTACACGATAGAAAAAGTTTCTTCTCACTACTCACTAACTAGTCTATGTAGAGAACTATACGGACTTACTTTACCATGAAAAACTCTTTTTGGGTATTATATATTATTATTAATATTATTTAATTATATTTTGATACGTTATATTTTGGTTATATTTTGATACGGGTTGTAAGACAACATCTTTAATAAAAATGACAATTGATATACTTTTTGTTAATATTAACATAATATACTTTTAAATTATTTCACAAGTATTCAAAATCCTCTTACAGGTTTTTTTTTCTATCCTATCAATATTTAGCACAACAACACAATGTGTAATACAATCTTATTAGTTCTTAATTAACAAGTAACAATTACGACTCATTAGGATCTCGGATCGGAGTGCTGCGCCGGTTTCGTGCCACGCGGTATTCGGTAGCGAACGTATAACGTCTCGTGCCTGGCACGGTCGGCTCCTTCCGCGCGAGATCGTAAACGCGAGATTCGCCGTTGACAGTTTCCTGTGAGTTTCCTTTCACTTTGCTGATTTTTTTTTGTTTTTCGATTTTATGGATGTGTGCTGACCTGTTGACAGGATTTTTTTTGTCGCCCCGCCTCGACCGCAACACAACGGTAGTGCGTTGCTTTGTTCCGCGCGTAATGTATTGCTTACAGGATGTGGGCTGTTTTTGCTGCGCCTGTCGTTTGGCAAATCAAAATCAAATAAATTTCCAATCAACTTGAGTTTAATCATTCTCACTACGCCTTTCGCACTGTGCCCTCTGCGGCTCCGGTGTGCGTTCTGGAGGATTTGCTGAGGATGACACAGCTCGCTGTTGTTTTTTTTTGTTACGTTTTCTACTCGCAGAAGCCTTGAGCAACATTTGTGCAGCCCTACGTTGCCTTCGGACGCACGCGGACAGGGACAGGATGAAGCCATTTTTACAGCGCTTGCGTTGTGGAATAAGCGAAACAAAAAACGACTTGGCGACATCTCGGAAACGGACCAACCAAACCGAAGAGGAAAATCATTATCTCAGCAGCCGCATCTTGGTGTTGAATCGTTAAATCAATGCGAGCTGTTTCGTACGAAGAGTATCGGTTGCGGCGATCAGATGATCGGGAAAAGTTCGGTAGCTAACGGAACGTTTCATTTGTTTTTGGTAGTGGCTTTCGAAGATTTAAAGCAAACATTTATAGGGTTTTTGTTTTCATCTTTACCACCGACAAGCTTTTGATTACACCAACACGAAGAGCATGTAATGGTGCAACGTTAATCCAGGGGCGCAACAAATAAATAATTGGACCTTAAATAGTTTTATTCGGCGCAATTGAGACCTAGAAGCGGACAGTGTGCGCATTCAGCCCACCTTCCAGCTTCGGTCGCGTGTTTCGCGTCTCGCGGTGTGTCGTCGAATTTTCCGATACTTTTCTTTTTCCATCAACCATACCACCGAGCCGGTGTTTTCGCTGTGCGCACAGTTGCCGTTGGCGATGTGGAATTCATTAACGTTATTGAGACCAATGACTTGTCGGCTTAGCGATAGAGTAAATAAATTATGCCCACATTGGGGTTTTGCGATCGAACGATCAATCGATCGATCTGCGCCGGCCGAAGGTGTGACGTGGGTTCGCCGTAAGCGTACGGCTGCCCCGTTTGGGCAGCCGGCTCGGTCGGATCGCCATGGTGCGAGAACCGTCTCCGGGTGCATTGCCGCGGTTGCGGTTGCGTTTTACAAGTATATTAAGCTTCGCCGGGCGTTTCGCACCGTTTCTCCGTGCGACACCAGAATGGTGGTGAAAATGGAGTAAGGCGAAAAATAGTAGCCAGCAATAGCGCGAGCGAGCTCCCCTGGGCAACGGATCGTGAAACTCTGCACCGCGATTGATTCGCGCACGGCACGAACTCGCTGGGCTGGGCCTGCGAGGCAATGTGCAAAAGCGGCAACCGCGAAGCCGTGGTAAGGCGGGTACCACTAATAAATTATAATACAAGATAAATGTAATTTACATTTACACTTTTATGCTAATACTGTAATCTAATTTTGTGAATGTAAACCTGCCCTTTGCTGCATGCTGCTCGAAGAGCTCTTGGTGTGTTTGGTCTGGTCGTTTTCGGTCCGTAGTTTTGTCGTATATGAGTGCTCCAATTCCTTACCGTGGAACTAAAAGCTAAAAGGTTTTTGCTCGCTTGTGAGCGTGTAGAATTGCATTCATGGCTTGTAAATGAAATTCGTTGCAACAGCATGAACTACGGGGTGATAATTGACATATTTATTATGATCCATTAATTGTACTAAATGAAACGGAACTAATGAATTTTATGTTATATTTTATGTTATAAGCGTTTGCAGTGTTGGGCCACTTTACTGATATGTTTCGTGTAAATAATTATGTTAGTTTTATATCACACATACTAGCCAATATCAAAAGTCATTTTTCAACAAAGTACATACACGTCTGGATGGTTCAATCAAGCGTCGTTATCAAGCAAAATCATAAGACAAACAAAGGACATCATATAGCCGTGGATGCTCTAATACTTGCCCAACACATTCTGGCACTCCCACACGACCCATTGCCGGTCACACAAGAGCGTAATGTTTAACATGTTGGATATATTTTTTTTGTTAACATTATTCCACTATTTTTTTAATCAACGGAATCTATAACTACTAACTTTAAGATGTGAAGAGTTTTTATGGAACGTATTGGTGCTTAAGGATGTCATATTGCTTTAATTTTAGGACCTAAGAGAGAACCATTTTTCTCTATCTTTTCTAGCACAGTTTGTCTGCCAATACTGTAGATGTGAGGGTATTTTGTTGCGTATTTGCTTGAGATTTAATAGGAAGAAGCGTTGCTGGTAGTTTCACCGTCACCGAACAGGTTGAACCCGCGTTAAGCTTATAAATCATGGCCAACTATCCATCCCAAGCATCCATCCACCAAAAGCGCACTCCCTGTTATTCCATCGCCGTGCTCTATCTCGCTATCGCGCTACTTCTATCGTCCCACGTTGCTGAATGTGATCGTTTCTCTGTCTCTCCTCCTTCAGCCTGCAGCCAATTGACATTCCTTAACACTTGTTCGACCTAGGACGGAACACCGGCAGCGTGTGGGTTCCCCCCCCCCCCCCTATGCTCCCCACCCGAGTACTGCGACATGAACACATCGGTAATCGGCCAACTCGGTCGACGGTTGCAGCGCGGTAATTAAAATATACTAATGAGCTAATAAATGTTTGAATAAATTGTTGACAAGCATGATTTATTAATTGATTATTTCTCAACAAAATGGCATGACAGTTCGGGCTGGCAGCGGGCCCGTCACCGGCTCGTTGTCGTATTTATCCGCTCGGCTCACTCGACACACTTGACGGAGCAAAAAAAAACATAATTATATATATGGCAAAATGTAGGGTCCCGCAGCCGCAGGTTGGGTTTGATTCGCAGCAGCCCGTACCAAGACCTGCATATCGCTTGGGAGGCTCGTAACGGCGCGGTCTTCGGGGAGACACACAGCTAGCCAGTTGGCTGCGGGAAACGTCACGATTTTCCATGAGCACGATCCCTAATGGTAATAATAATAAGGACAGTAAAAATAAGATACATCGAATGCTTTCTGAGTCGCGGCGTTTGAATGTTTACAGTGTGCAGCGTAATGGAAGCTGTAAGATGTAGACTA
>KZ070338.1:2061-15118 GCA_002091845.1 Anopheles cracens
ACAATACGTAATATGTTTCTTGTCTATACACGGAATCTAATAATAGTTAAGATTTTATTACATAAACCCATTACAATGAAACTGTTCGGCAATATTTGCCCTTGTACCTTCTTGCGCAGGGACATTAATTTTATTTTGGAATTCAATACCAAAATAAAACGTCAATTATTGGTTTTCCTTTTTGTGCTCTTCAAACATGGTAATTAAACTCCATATCTCAGTATATTTACACAAGAAGTGTATTTGACACGTAAGATGGACGATGATCGAGAGAAAATGAAAAAAAAAGTGAAAATTAGCGCTCAAACCGACCGCTACAAAGATGTACAAAGAGCCACAAACCCCTGTCTTCATAGAGTTATGTAATGATGCTTTCAAGCATTTAATGTTGTTTTTAAATCATTATATTAACAGCTTGGTTAGCCTTTGCCGATTTGCGTGAGAAAAGTAAAGATAACGATATGGAAATTGAAAACTCAACTCGACGTGCACGTATAAGTGTGCCGCAATGGCTAACTCTGTGCTGATGAGGGATGCTTTTTTTTAACGATTTGAGATGATTTTGATTTGATTTTATTCCGAAAAAAGTGTTGACGAACGTTGATCATATTTTTAAAACAAGCACAGTTCGCAAAGTCGTGTGAAGCTGGTTTATCCTTCCCATACCCAGCGCCGGATGTGAAGTAAGCGTAGTGCGAAAAAAAACCCCCCGACGGAAGAACGGCCAACGGCAAACCGAAATTACCGCCGCGTAGGTGCAAAAAGGCCGTGCGCGTGTGTTTGTGTGTGTGTGTGATTCACGAAACCGACCATGTGAAAAATGTGAAAAGTATACGCGAAAACGCGGGGGTTGAAGAAAACCCCAAAAAATAGGTTTTGATGAGTCGAAATTTGGGTAGTGTTTGTGTTGGTGTGTATGAGTGCGCACGCCGGCGCAGAAATGTGTTGTTTCCAAGTTTCGCCGTGTGTATTAGAAGCAAAGTGTACAACGTGATAACTGCAGCTTTATTGCCGACGGTGCATGCTGTCCATCTTCAATCATCATGCGACGCGCTCAATAAACAACGAAATCAACGAGACTTCAAAAGCCCGATCAGCCAAAAGTTTGCTTAGTTTTAGTCAGTGCAAGGATAATTTATTTTAGATATTTTTTTTCTAAAATCTTTTTTAGTTATTCCTCGTTGCAAAATTTAGTTTCAGTTTGACGTGTTAATCTTTACTTTTCTATGCAGTGATGTTGTATTAGCAAAAGGAAACGTCTCGTGGTTAATGCGGATGCGAACGTCATTCTTCTTCACGTTAGGTGACATATCGTGCAAATATAGGTTGCTGTTTTTTAATCTGTTTTTTTTTTTTTAATGAGTTTTGTAATGAGTGATCAGAAGATAGATCGTGTAGAGATCTCTTCCAAATTCGAAAGTTTTCAACAACATTTGGATACAAATGTTTTTTGTGACGTCAACAGAATCGGATGTATAATATCAGAACTGCTTAGAAACTGGATCTAATCTAATTTGCATCTAACTTGACAGAGTTAATTGTTTGTCTTTTTGTTTGTTGATTTTTTTTTTGTTAATTTGATTTGTGAAAAGTTTAACAAAAGCATGAAAAAGTCATGTGTGGTGAAAGCGATGATTTGAGTAATTAAAGTGACACTTTGATCAGAAAATAGATCGTGTAGGATGTGATGTTTTTCAACAAAACTTGGATGCAAGTGTTTTTTAGAATGGGATGTGGATTGTTTGGAGAAACTCCTTCAAATTTGTTCTTGTCAGAGCCTGTTGTTTCTTTGCTTGTTGTCTGCTCGTTAATTTGTACCGAGCTCTTGCGTTGAGCTTAGGGTTCAAGGGATAGGGGATAGGGTTCAGGTCTCAGTGGGGTTTTTTTTTAACGATTTGAGATGATTTTGATTTGATTTTATTCCGAAAAAAGTGTTGACGAACGTTGATCATATTTTTAAAACAAGCACAGTTCGCAAAGTCGTGTGAAGCTGGTTTATCCTTCCCATACCCAGCGCCGGATGTGAAGTAAGCGTAGTGCGAAAAAAAACCCCCCGACGGAAGAACGGCCAACGGCAAACCGAAATTACCGCCGCGTAGGTGCAAAAAGGCCGTGCGCGTGTGTTTGTGTGTGTGTGTGATTCACGAAACCGACCATGTGAAAAATGTGAAAAGTATACGCGAAAACGCGGGGGTTGAAGAAAACCCCAAAAAATAGGTTTTGATGAGTCGAAATTTGGGTAGTATTTGTGTTGGTGTGTATGAGTGCGCACGCCGGCGCAGAAATGTGTTGTTTCCAAGTTTCGCCGTGTGTATTAGAAGCAAAGTGTACAACGTGATAACTGCAGCTTTATTGCCGACGGTGCATGCTGTCCATCTTCAATCATCATGCGACGCGCTCAATAAACAACGAAATCAACGAGACTTCAAAAGCCCGATCAGCCAAAAGTTTGCTTAGTTAGAGAAGAGTTAAATACTGAAAGTATGTCCAAACTTATCCACCATTATCTCCGATACGCAACAATCTCATTCGACGTGCCCCAAGAAAGTATCGTCGCTGTTTATTAGTAGTTTATTAGCTAGGGAAGCTGGCGCTAGTTTATATCTCCTAACCATCTTCATTGCCCAATCGTATAAGCCTTCTTTTGTTTGGTGATCTCCATCGCCACGACGCACGACGCCTTCCCAATTGTTTGCTCAACAGATCGTTCCAGTAGGCAATAATCATTCAACATCTATTTTTAAGCAATTTGACTCTTTGCTCCGAGTGTTGGTGCGTGGCTTGACTTGAATAGCCCGATCTCCAGTTCAAATTGAAACACCATCGAGCCGCCAAACCAAGATAGGAGACTTATCTAAGATCTACATCAACACAAATATACTGAACCCACTAAGTTTCGTCCGAAAAAGGCAATAAACGCGTACAAGGTTAAGCGAAAACATTCATAAACAAGATTTTGGCAGCAAAACTCATTTCCATCTTTACTGTGATCCAACACGCAAAACGCGATAAACAAACCCTATCCCGGCACCACGCAAACAGCCTCCTATTAGCTGTCCGCGAGGTGCCGAAAGCACCCAATAAAACATTAATTCCGCTTGATCATGATTAATCCGCCCGGCAATCGCGCTGAGCATGTTCGGCGGGAGCTTCTACAGCACCATAAATTAGCATCAGATGCTGATTCCCGCTGACGGATCATGCCGGGCGGCACAAAAAAAAAACACGTGTTGGAAGCGGGCACCGGCACCGGCGTCAATAAAAAGGGGACCATTGATCGCCCGCACCGGAGAAAGGCCGCGGCAGACTTCGCCCATAAAACGCGGACCTTAAATCATGCGCGATGGTGCGTGGAACCGGTGCCAGGTAAAAAAAAACACGTGTTGGAAGCGGGCACCGGCACCGGCGTCAATAAAAAGGGGACCATTGATCGCCCGCACCGGAGAAAGGCCGCGGCAGACTTCGCCCATAAAACGCGGACCTTAAATCATGCGCGATGGTGCGTGGAACCGGTGCCAGGTCCGAAATTTGTCAAGCTTTCCAGCGCTGGAAGGCTGGACTGCTCACCAAACATGCCACAGCTGCCCGAAGACCTCTGCTCGCGAGGTCTCCGCAAACAACGCCTTCGTCACAGGACGGTGGCGGATGTTGGAGTGTAACGATAAATTACAAGTACTACCCCGCCGTCACCGCCGGTGCCGTGGCCAATCGTAGGTAATTGAAAACTCCCGCACACTGAACGGGCACCCGTTGTGTGGTTTTCGCGGCCGGCGATGCACGTGCCCGTAGCTAATCGGGGTAATAGTGTCGCTGTACATCGACGTCTTCATCCGTGCCCGTCCTCATCGGCTTTTTACTATCGTAGCTAAATATTATTATTAACGGCTGGTCGTAAAAGCCGACGATCGGCGTTGATGGACGGGCGAGGAAGGCACACTAGATTTTATAGTCCACCGGCCGCTCTGGACTCCCGTCGCGTACCGTGGGACTGGGAATGCTTTCGGAATCGCTTCAACACAATCATGCTTCTATTCCGGTGCAATGCGTGATCTTGTACAGCGCATATTATTTATACGTCCGCTCAGTCGTTGGAACGCAGCAATGACGTAAGATGGGAAGAATTCGAAATGCGTTTCGTCCGAGATCTTCGCATGTTTTTGTGAAACTAGTAGCAAGCAATGCTCTCCACGAGCGGGGAGAATTGGCATGTACATGACGAACCTTCCAAACAAACAAAAAAACAAGCACTTCATTCTGTCGACATTGCGAGAAATGTGCTGTTGGGGCAGGAACACTTCTGCCCCGTAGCACCGGACGGGGTGTTTTTAATGGTTCTTTTTCGGGCCAAGCTCCAAACTGCACGTGCTGCATCTTTAACTAACGCTGTCTCCCTGCACACGCTGGTTCGCCGATGGTTGGACGCGTGGGTGCGGGGAACTGCGAATGCGTTGCGGCGTTTTTCGTCAAAACGAACGCTCGGTTGAGTTGCATTGCGGTTTGGGTCTTGTTTTTGGCAAAGACAAGACATAATATTGTCTGTACATATTTAGAGCCAATGGTCGAAACTGCTCTCGGATGGTATTCCTGCACATCAACAACATTGGGTAGCAAAACAATAATATCATTTATCATAATGAACAACAAGCGCGACTTGAAACCAAAACAACCGTCGATCAACCGAGAGCTGTCAGGCGAGTAGTTTGAACGATTAGTTTAGTCGATTATCGATGCAACAATCAATTATCGATTCATGATGACGAAGATATACGTCCCGATCACTGGAAGAGGCGGGCGATACGATGTAGAAGAGTTTGTTTTTCTATCGCAAAGATGATCATCGCTGACCATGGTGTTGAGAAATTCGCTAGTCTTTCGAAAACAATACTAAAAGAGACAAATGAACATGTTTGTATAGACAACAGCACAACAATCATTTTAAATATCATGATCTTTTTCACTTTTTCCATAGAGTCGTTCAAAAACTATTTCATCTTCTTTTTTGTCTATTTCATCCGATCCAGCAGAAGCAGGAATACCTAGAGAAATCCAATAAATCCTCCCGAAAGCCAAGAAGTAATATGTTAGAACAGACTTTGAGTGTTTCCATGATGAATTTTTGGTATTTTTTTTATTTTTATCAAGCCAACTTTCTAGTAAAATATTCCCTCTCGTGTAAACTTACCTGCAACTAACTCAAAATGTCAGCAAACATCGGTAAAAGTTTGTACAAAGTTATTCTTTCACGAAGTGGTGCTATTTTTCATACTTTGGTCGGCTTAAATGTACTTATATGACCACAACAACACAAAGGTAATATACTAAAAAGTTGCGAAATACATTGCACTGACAGACGAAACTGAAAGTAGCACAACTGGTACAAACATTTCGAAAATATTGACAAAAAACCAGGAGGTGTTATTCCTGTTTTGATCACTGTATATCGCACAATATATATTTGTTTACATATGCAAATCCAGACCTTATCTGCTGGATACTACCCCAAAAATAGTGTTTATCAAGCCAACTTTCTAGTAAAACATTCCCTCTCGTGTAAACTATCTGCAACTAACTCAAAATGTCAGCAAACATCGGTAAAAGTTTGTATAAAGTTATTCTTTCACGAAGTGGTGCTATTTTTCATACTTTGGTCGGCTTAATTGTACTTATATGACCACAACAACACAAAGGTAATATACTAAAAAGTTGCGAAATACATTGCACTGACAGACGAAACTGAAAGTAGCACAACTGGTACAAACATTTCGAAAATATTGACAAAAAACCAAGAGGTGTTATTCCTGTTTTGATCATTGTATATCGCACAATATTATTTGTTTACATATGTAAATCCAGACCTTAACTGCTGGATACTACCTCAAAAATAGTTTTTATCAAGCCAACTTTCTAGTAAAACATTCCCTCTCGTGTAAACTAACCTGCAACTAACTCAAAATGTCAACAAACATCGGTAAAAGTTTGTACAAAGTTATTCGTTCACGAAGTGGTGCTATTTTTCATACTTTGGTCGGCTTTATTGTTCTTATATATCCACAAAAATATTAAAGTGATATATTAAAAAGTTGCTAAATACATTGCACTGACAGACTAAACTGAAAGTAGCACAACTGGTACGCACATTTCGAAAATATTGTCAAAAAACAAGGAGGTGTTATTCCTGGTTTGATCATTGTATATCGCATTTATCGCATACATATGTAAATCCAGACCTTATACAAAGGTGAAGGTATGTATATTTAAACGCCTTTTCAATGCAAACAATGAGTTAACTTCCAAAACACAACACACGACAGTACACACGTCTAGAAGACGCAGAGACACCAGATCTAGGCGGGGAGGGTCATTGTACAGCCAAGTCCATACGAACAAACAACAAAGCTTTCGCAGCTTCATTGCAGCCGTGCAGCCGTGCAATGACCTATTTCTTGCAAAGACCAGTTGAGACTTGCTTTCACATACTTTCAAAACGCTAATGAACGTCAGCATGAAAAATTCTGAACGTCAATGCAGAATGGCGGACGGTTTTTGCCTCTCTAATCTAGAACGTCTTTCGTATTGTAATTGGAAAGCTTTTCGAATTGAGCATTGGATACAAGATATCTTCCCTGAGCCCTACTCGAGAAATAGTGGAACAGCATGAACACTGATTGTACGCAGCCAATACATTCACTGTCGCCCTCAATTCTTATCTTCAGCAACATGGGTGGGGTGCGCGTTTTGGCAAGCTTTCAAGTAGCGACACGAGAACCGTTTTACCTTTCTGCTCCCATCGCAGTTTAGATCCTTAGCAAAAACATGTTTGAAAGGTTCAAAACATCCGACTTTCCATTCCGCTGCTAACAACAACACAAAACAAAAACAGAACTTCCATCCCAGCAGCTTCAAAATGATTGTCGGCCCCTTCGGAAGGTATAATACACCAATACAACGTTGATGGCCGCGCGGCCGTGTACCCGCGAAGGCGAAAAAGGTCCCAAAATTAGGTCCCATCTTCCAGCTAACTTCTTCCTCCCTCTCTCGTTTATCTTTTTCTTGGGCTCGCTGCGCTGCGTTCTTCGTTCGATTTAACGACCGTTCGAAGGAAGGTTTTCTTGCGGACGAAGTTAGGCGAGTTATATGCCAGGAACGAAACTTCATGTTCTATCTTTCAATTTCTCCTTTACACAACAGTAAAAAGGACTTCAAAGGATCCGCTGGTAGCGTTTAATTTGCATTTTAATGCTTCTCCACCATACCCTTTCGGGGAACAACCAAAAGTAATAAGCGATATGAATGAACAAAAAACACGAAAACGGCCAATCGTGACAGATTTTCTAATAAGTTAGATTGGTTTGCCGGTTGTAAACCCGGATCTCTCGCGTCTGCGCGACGGCAGCGGTTTTAGCATCACTCGAAGGTACTGAAGATTGAATTTATTGTTGAAAACAGAACATCTTTTTTCGCATAACTTCAAATGATTTACAATGATATCTTCCGAAACGTAGCTTGAAGAGCGACCTCCGAGACCATGATGGGTATTCCAAAGGCTCTCCTGATTTGGAAACGATATTAGAACGGCTGTTTTGACTTATTTGTCAGGGGAAAGCTGACAAGCTAATATTTTAAAAAGATTGTTTTGGAGAAAAATCTAATCCCTTCGCCTGAGGACTAATAGAAACTACTAATACTTGAAGAACCATGTTACTCCATGTGGGTAACGTGGACTTTTAAAGAGATCTACTTATGAAAAGATCAAGATATCTCAGAAAACTAAAAACAAACTTATGTCAAAATTATTAAGATATTGAAGACGGCCAACAACGTTGGAGGACACATTCCAAACAAATGCAAGAAATGGTAACTTCTAACCTAGAAATACCTCTCAAGAAATTTCCAAACGATTGCATACTTAAGCAATGGTTCTAACACAAAGAACATGTTGCCTTAAAGATGGCAAAAAGTCACAATAGATTATGGAAAATATGTTGTTCAGCTTAGCTTTTCAAATTAAATTCCAAAAACTGTCCAAAAAAACTGACGTTCCTCAATAGACAGGTGCGTCCGGCGAATCGTAACGCTGCGTGAACTCTTTCCTTTCGGGCGTTAAATCATGCTGCCGCTTCCCCTGTCTAGACAGGCAGTCTCTTACGTGAGGGCTGCTCAGCTTCACAAGCACGAACAGCAGAGCATACAGAATGAAGCCAATCTGTAGCCAATATTTATTGCGCACGCACTGATCTCCAATCGCTCCGCAAAGTTGCACAACCGCTCGTTTGCGGAGATGTTAGACACTGCACTGCGGGACACTGAGGGAGTTAAGCACGCGTGGTATTGTCCACTCTACACCGGCCAAACTTGCACGCCGGACTGCCGCTGGCACACCGTCAGGACATCATCTTTTATGCCTAGAGATAGCACCAGCCGGTAGCGCCAGCGAAAAATGAAACAAATGAAGAAAAACCCGCGGCGGCTTCTTCGCAACTGCGCCACTTTTCGCACGCTACGGACACTTTGCCCGTTTGGAAGCGTTTGTTTATTTACGTTGTGGATTCGCCGCAACTAGCTGGCGCACCTAGCGGAGGGTATCGAGAATTTTAAGTGCTCTTACAGCGGTGCGGGTTGTGTTTTGGGTCGTAAACGTCAAACGTGTTTCTCGCAACTGATCCGCCCGTGATCCAGCTCCAGGCTCAAGGTTTTCGCGAAATGTTCCCCGCCCCTGCGCCAAACGGTGCCGCGACAGTTCCTGGCCCGCGGCCGGCCGTTTGTTTATTTGCTATTTGCATTCTCGGATGCACCGGGTTGCGCGTAGGCGCTGCGCTTCCGTAAATCATAATGCTTTCATCGCCCGCGAAACGCTAGCGCAGCTGACCCGATGCAGCGGGACAATTCGAACTGCTTGCGAAGGGCAAACAGTTAAACAAACAGACACACCC
The DNA here is from genome assembly GCA_002091845.1 of Anopheles cracens. Classification (NCBI taxonomy): domain Eukaryota; kingdom Metazoa; phylum Arthropoda; class Insecta; order Diptera; family Culicidae; genus Anopheles; species Anopheles cracens. Next base: position 10,992 of record KZ070338.1, read on the forward strand.
ACGCAGAGGCCACGCTCGTCATCGGTGTACGGGCATCACGTGGCAGCGGGATGAATTTGTGGGTTAAATGGATCGCCTCACGCTTCTTAATAGAACACCTATTTCATTCCAACCCGAATTCGACCGGCCATATCTCACTGATCGCATTGATTACGTTCGACTCGCGTTGGAATCGGAGTGAGGACTGAGATTTAGACTGTTGCTCAATATCTTGAAAACGAGCACCCGGATGACTTACAATTTCTCAATTAAATAATAAATTCTACTTGACTTGCACTTAGGCTACACGAATAATAACTTAAGACTAGCTTTACCTAATTCAGCGAACGGAAAGGGGGACGAATCAGGAGATAACAGAGGAGATCTTGTGTGAGAGAGTTCCGGACGAGTACGAAGGGAACGAAAGGGAGTATAGAAATGAATCGCGTGTGGCGAAGTCTAGGTCCAACATACGACACCTGGGTTAACAATCGATCATAAACGAGGAGAGCGAATCAGGTGAAAGACATTTGAACCCGATCAATATGTATCCCCGCTGTAGACACCTAGGCCTTCGCGATGGCATAAGAATCAGAGAATCAGAATCAGAACTTCCTGTATCACACCAAGACGCAAAAACGATCTAAACTATAATAGTACTATATTGTTAGTCAGATATTGTGCTGATATTATGGATGAGAAGACACCCGACAAGGGACTAGGGACGCTTCCTTCGCTAACAAAGGAGCAACTCGATGAGACTAAACAACTTGTTACGCTCGTGGTGGACTTTTATTATGGACGATGTTACTCGTTCGGTTGACGGATATAGTTCTACACTGCTTGTACATGCCCAACCTAACTAACCATGATCGCTACAAACTACTAACGCCTACATTCAGATGCTTTCGAAAGGGAACGATCGAAAGGGAACTCAAAATCGGTGCAAATAACATCGTCTTGACATCTAATTCATCTAATTTTAATTCCGATACGTACAAGAAGATGCGTTCCGGCATTCACAACTCCGTTTTTGGTCATTCTTATTTTACTTCTAATAAATAATTTCATAAAACACGAAGCCCCAACTGAAGAAAGTCCAGGAGAAGACAGACTTCCAAATGAGTTTCGCTTCAATTGAACACACAACGATGCAAATATGATGATTAGATATATTTTCTGGTTATTGGAAAAGCCAAAAACCTAGCGACTCTCAAACCCTGTACTATCAAAGTGTATCAGCATCGATCTAGTATTGCTTAGAGGCATTCAGGCCTTTAAAAAAATTGAAAGCCAATTTTTCAAGTTTGACTATAGAATGACACGACAAGATGTTGGGAGTTATATATAAGTGCCGGTTACTAACTTTAATTGGGAAGAGGCAATCACCTTCAGGAATGGCCTACCATCGATTAAGATACATTTTTACCCCCGTTCAAGTTTCATTATCGGCACTAAAGACGCGGACTTCGTTGCGGGCTTTCAGGTGTGTGTGTTCAAAAGAAGATGATGTCCCAGAGGCGATAGGTTGTAAAAGCCAAACTTCATTAACGTTAAACGAACCGCACGTCCGGTTTAAAATCTCTTCCAATAATAGCCACTCAAAAATTATGTGTCCGAGTTTAATATTTTGAAAATTAGGTTCGGTTTTATTATAAACGTTCATGTGTAACTGGTAGAATGAAATTAGTTATTCAAATCGGAGCTCTCCGGGCGCGCTCGGTACGACGCAATTTGGCCTCGAAATAAACTGCATTCCTCGGTGGGTGGTCATCTCCACCAAAAAAACAACAAAAAAAAAACCCCGAACGGACGGTGGCATGAAAATATTAAATTAGGTTTTAGGGCTCCCGGAACACTTCTCCCGTGGCATCCGTTCAGCCGGGGCGTGTAGTGGAATCTTCCGCTGTTGCAAACGCGTTCATGGAAAAACATTTTGGAGGAGTCGTCTCCTTTCGTTGGATGAGAGGGATGTCACTGTGTACCGGAGAGACAAAGGACTCCCAGTAGGAGGTCCGCCGGAAAGCGCAGAAGTGGATCACCCGGTCGGTTTTGTCGGGACCGTGGGAGTGCGTTTGGGTCCAGGCCCGGCCGCCCAACGTTTTGTGCAACGCCAGCAGCGCGAACGCAATAAAATCTTCACACCGTACGTTTTCGGGCGCGCTTCGTTCCCATGCGCGTGAGTTGGCGTTGGGCCGTTTCGACAGGACGCGCTGGAACCACCCAGGTCTCGGGTGGCCCAGCTCGCGTCGAGTATTGTGTTGGAAGCAAATTGTAGGAACCATCCCAACGTCCGGTGCTCCTCCTTGCCACGGACGTCCTGTTCTTGGAAACCGGTCGCGGCACTCGGACGCGGGCAGCGTGTTTAGCAAAACACATAAAAGTATGATTTATGGCCTAGCCTGGAACATACAAGTATGAATATCCTTCCACAGGCACCAAACCAACCGAAGCAGAAGGACTAGGTGATTTTGGAATGCAGAAATTTCGAAAACATCATTTCTGAAACATCCGGGCTCGCGGACTTGGGAGGCCAAAATATGCAACTAATTCCAGCTTTAACCGCCTGGTAGCAATAAATTGTCTTTTTCGCTATCCAGCCGGTTTGGTCTGTCTCTGCTGTTGTTAAAACAAAACAACCGCCTTCCCTGCCTTCAAAGCACATCAAATCCTTTCATCTACACATAACTACACTGAAGAATCGGACCGTGCCGTGCGATTGAACGCGATTGCTTTGATGCGCACTTTTGTTTGCCCACGTGCGAATGAAGCGTCCCAATATCAGACAACCACGCGTACCCGGTCTAGACGTCTGGATGCGTATTTATATCACGCGTACGTTTCCGCACCTAGTTTGAAACGCATCTGCATTACAATTATGGCAGCTGGACCACTCACCAAACATCGTGCCATGTCGCTGCTGTAAAGCCAAACGAACGCTTTTATCTTTTTATATTTGCCCCCTTCCGTTTCTTCCTGTTTGAGGGTTTGTTTTGCGTTCTTTGCCGTAGACCGTTCCTAAAGACACCCTTTGATGGAATGAGTTCTTATATTGCGTCTATGATCGGTTATCGTAAATCCATTCGCATCGCACTAAACGGATTCGTGTTGCCATTAAGCCTCGTTATGTCTTTATAATGTATAATGCCTTTATCATTTATAACCAGCTCGGGCTCGGACAACAATAGACAGCAACACAATCGGATCGGGCATTCGAAGTATATGGCTCAAAATGAGTTAAGTTTTTATTTATCAAACATCGAACGAATCATATCCCACTTCCCTTATTAATCATATCCCATGTAAATACATTTGGCATTTGAGGGAGTTTTTAGATTCTTAATAACTGAATAAGGATGTTTTTGAACAATAACTCTTTTTGGATCGTACACTTCAATCGATTTTTTTACTAAATTACAATATAATGTAAATGAGGAGCAGGTCGCGGCTAAAACATCCGTTGAAAATTGAAGTGTACAATACCGTTGACTATCGTATTCGATACGTTTTGCGACGAATTACATCATCCCGTCGTTTAGTCTTTCTGATATCTTGCCCTTCTTTGTTTTTCATGTCCTTTCGTGCCTCTCATAAGAATAGCGCAAGAATAGCGAAGCAGTCCTGAGGTTCCTCAAGAAATTTCATCTTTGTTCTGAAAGGAGGAGATTCTATTGTGTTAACAAAACGCTGTTCTCTTTCTTGTAAAATCTGTTGAAGTTCAGGTTACTGATTATTCGTTATACTACGGCGAAGGCAAACGTAGACTTGGGAGAGTTCAAATTTCGCACACTCATTATACATTCCTCAGTTAATAATTTCATCATCATTGCTAATAACGGTGCTAATGAGCAATACAAACGGAATGCGCAACGGCCATCAGTAAAACTGATTGTCGCTTTCCGTTGGCAAAGTAACGACGCCTCGCAATTATGCATTCGACCAAGCGGTGGTGTGGCAAAAGAGGCTTCGCAGCAACACATTTAGCACCTCCTTGTCAAAGGTACTTCGATTCGGCATCCGATGCTCATTTCATCCGTGATACGAGGATAGCTTTTGGAGGCATAATTGATAAATTGCAAATCTCGAAGGCGCACCTTTGAGGCCTTCAAAACTTCACCTATCTTGTGGCTTTCATTCGTATTTTACAC
>LULB01045066.1:0-23806 GCA_002091845.1 Anopheles cracens
ACGGCGAGTCCTAGCAGAGCGGCCAACGACTTTCCACAGCTTGAAGGTTTTGTTCGTTTTGTGTACGAGAATGGTAATAATTTAGACACGTTTAGATTCTTAGAATTTACAAACGAACGTAGGCTGGGATATCTGCTTACTTCAGGAGATGCTGCCGATGAAAAATGGTTTGTATATCAAATTGTTGTCTTTAGTTTCAAATATCTTACCCGCTTTGCAAGCATTAAGCGTTTCAACGCCTGACGGTATGCAATCTATGAACGCTGTTGTAATCGTGTTGTTTGAAGAAACGAACAGGGTGCTACGAAAGTTATCACAGTGGGACGTATTGTTGGTCATGAATAAAAAAGTATTCTTTATATCTCGTACGAATGCATCCCTTGAAGTGAATAAAAGTAATACTAATCTCGTACAAGATAGAATTTTAGATGATTTTTTTTGTCTATTACTGTGTTCGGATTCTGATACGATGAAGGTATTTACTATTTATATTGTTCTGATCCTCTTTGATGGAGGATTTTATTCTAAAGACCAGACTGCTGTTAGAGAACCTGACCCTAGCGAGACTAATGCGCTACACAATCATCGAGGTAAGGTTAGGTCAGCTTATAAAGTTCGTCATTTTTGCGATTCCGTTAGTCGCAACAGGTTCATTGAGTGAAAATTATTCCATAAGAGAGTGAGAGAGAACATTCCAACAACAACAACAAAAACAAATTGGTAACAAGTTTTCAAAAAAATTGTATTATCTTTAAAAAAAGGGATATCAATCAAACAATGGTATAATAAAAACGCACAGCATTAATCATGTTTATTTGACTGAACTTACCGGTTAAACTACCACTGGCCTTGATATCGACAAAACTGATCCCGTTCGTACCAAAATAAACCATCATGCAGCAATGCGGTTGCCATAGCAACGCGACCCAATGTTGTTTGCATTGCTGAATGTTAGTTTAACCGTTGTTAGTGCGCTACTGGACGTGTTTCATCGTGTAGAGTGGTGGGTTATTCACGAGAAAATGTCGAACAAACCAAAGCGATTGCTACAGAGGTACGATCTGCTGCTGGAGCATCTGGATTTTGAGTACATCCGCCAAAGCAGCAATGTCCGCGAGGTGGAGAACATCGTGAAGGTGCTGCGCTCCGGCGAGGAAGGCTACTTCCCACAGCTGACTGCGTTTGCGGAGGAACGCTTAAAATCACTCCGACCGGACAGTAAGTTGCTACGGAAGGAAACTCCGCTAGCAACGCAGCACACTCTGCCGGAAGCACAATGGAACACACTCTGCAGCCAGCTGAACGAATGGCAGACGGAGATGAAAAGCCTCAGCAATGAGATACGCGCCTCTGAGGACATTAGTACACAAGACGATCCGTCGATTCCACCGGTGCGGAAAATACTTCCCGAGAAGGATGCATCCGTGGCGGAAAGTTTGCAGAGACCCCCGCAACCGCAGCGTATCAAATCGTGTGACTATGCGAAATGGGACAAATTTGATCCCGACACGGAAATTCTGAAGATGGATCTAGACGAAGAGCGGCACCAGGAGATGGTGCGCATCAACAACCGAAAAAACAGTGAAAACCCGAAAATTGTGGAACTTCCACCGGACGTGCGACTGACGCAGCAGGAAAAGCAGGTGTTGGCGGGGAAGCTGCGCGAGAAGGGCAACGATTACTTTCGCGCGAAGGAGTTTCCGGAGGCCGTGGAAGAGTACGGCAAGAGTCTGGATTTGTTTGCGACCGCGGCATGCTTCAATAATCGTGCGATGGCATGTGAGTTTTTGTTTTCGAAACACAGACATGTGTTTATTTTGCTCTCTACAAGTTGTTTACCCATAGTAACTAGTTCTTAGACACCTCTTATTTGAGAACCTTTTAACATCTTATAAGGTATCGTTAGTTTGTACTCTCAAGCTTCATAAATAGCTGCCGATAATGCTTCACTGTCTTTGTTTTATTATTTCAGACATAAAACTGAATCGCTACAACGAAGCAATAGCCGATTGCGATCAATGTTTGGCACGTGAACCAGAAAACCTGAAGGCACTGCTAAGAAAAGCTCAGGCCCTAACATCCAACGACAAAAGAAGAGAGGTATTTTTTCATATGACAATAAGTATGGCCTGATATATCGATTACGTGTCCTCACTTACAGGCTTACAAGGTGTACTGTGACGTATTGCGGCTAGAACCGACGAACACGGTCGCACTGAGCAATACGGCAAGTCTGCGCCGTCAATTGGCGGATCTTCCACCTCCGAACGCCTTCCGCATGACGATCGAAGAAGTGAGCAATGCAGAAGCCGAAATAGACTTCAGCGCGCTGGTGCGCCCCAAGAAGATTGTTAAGGACAGACTCCCGGATGCGATACGTCAACTGAAAACGGACACTACCAACATCATCCGTCAAGGGGCTCAGGCACGTGAAGAGCGAGAAAAGGAGCAGAAGACATTGTTCCCCGTGCCTGCCGCTCGTCGCACTCCGCTGATAGAAGAACTTTAAGTGACCGTTTTTTTCCGAAATCTCGAGTGGGCCACCCGGTAGTACATAGCGTGGAGGTTGTGGAGTAGAAAATAAAACGGTTTTAGTACTATAACGAAAGCTGCTCACGCTCACATATCCGCTGCCGTGCTGCCGATTGACGTTCGAGTGCGGCTGCAACACCTCTCACGAAGGATCGGAAGTAATCCTTCCAGTCGAGTGTTTCTACGTCGAACGGAAGTAGCCGGCGATCGCCATCTGCTAACCGATTCCACAGCCTGCGAATGTTATCGTTCTCTGCCGTCCAAGAGTGGCAGCGGAAGAAGCTGGTGGAGTCTTCGAGGGCCACCACACGCTTGATAGTGTCATAGTTTCTGGAGGGCGGGTCATAATGGATGAGAATGACGGATGTTAACTGTGAAACAACTTTCTTTTAGCACTTACTTTGACTTTTTCCCGATTATTTTACTGTAGACGTCTCCGATCCATGCTTGAAGTAATAGCCAGTGGATGAAGAGTTGTCTCATGAATGTGGAAGATGTGATACGGATGGTGTAGCGGCTTGAGAAGAAGGAGATACAGTAGAACTCAGTATGTGCTGGACTACAAGATGAACAGGATGTTCTACTCACCCAAATATCTTTCCGAGCGTTGAATCGATCCCAAGAGCCAGCAGGGCTCCTACATCCCGATTTCGAAACACATTATCCCGAAAGGCGTAGTTGTATACAGGAATCACCTCACGCTTGACAGGTTCCGGATACTGGATCCTGCGAAGAGAGTACAAACAAGTTGTTCCGTAGCTTCCAAAAGAACACTTAACTTCTTCCTACCAAACTCACCTCCGTGCATTATCCCATGCGACAGCCAGCAGCGCATTGACGCAGTAGTCTACCGGCACCATATGCACGGTGGCATCGTCCGCTCCATAGCACCAGTACACCTGTCCACGTATAACCGGCACCACCATGCCCGCCGGTCCGTTGAAGTTATTCACCCAGCCCGGCGCCGGTTCTCGGTAAGCCGATGTTACGATCGGCGGACGGAAGATGGCGATCGGAAGTCGAGCGAACTGCTGCCGGATCATCACCTCGGCACACCGTTTGCTGAACGTGTAGCTGTTCGGCATCGGACCAAGTATGATCGGCTTCAGACGGTCCTTTTCCTCCGGGGTGAGGTGTTGAAAGAGTGCGAGAATGTTTTCGAACCCACCGAACGGTAGATCCTCGTAGATGCGCTCGGAGATGAAAAGCCTCAGCAATGAGATACGCGCCTCTGAGGACATTAGTACACAAGACGATCCGTCGATTCCACCGGTGCGAAAAATACTTCCCGAGAAGGATACATCCGAAGCGGAATGTTCGCAGAGACCGCCGCAACCGCAGCGTATCAAATCGTGTGACTATGCGAAATGGGACAAATTCGATCCCGACACGGAAATTCTGAAGATGGATCTAGACGAAGAGCGGCACCAGGAGATGGTGCGCATCAACAACCGCAAAAACAGTGAAAACCCGAAAATTGTGGAACTTCCACCGGACGTGCGACTGACGCAGCAGGAAAAGCAGGTGTTGGCGGGGAAGCTGCGCGAGAAGGGCAACGATTACTTTCGCGCGAAGGAGTTTCCGGAGGCCGTGGAAGAGTACGGCAAGAGTCTGGATTTGTTTGCGACCGCGGCATGCTTCAATAATCGTGCGATGGCATGTGAGTTTTTGTTTACGAACCACAGACATGTGTTTATTTTGCTCTCTACAAGTTGTTTTCCCATAGTAACTAGTTCTTAGACACCTCTTATTTGAGAACCTTTTAACATCTTATAAGGTATCGTTAGTTTGTACTCTCAAGCTTCATAAATAGCTGCCGATAATGCTTCACTGTCTTTGTTTTATTATTTCAGACATAAAACTGAATCGCTACAACGAAGCAATAGCCGATTGCGATCAATGTTTGGCACGTGAACCAGAAAACCTGAAGGCACTGCTAAGAAAAGCTCAGGCCCTAACATCCAACGACAAAAGAAGAGAGGTATTTTTTCATATGACAATAAGTATGGCCTGATATATCGATTACGTGTCCTCTCTTACAGGCTTACAAGGTGTACTGTGACGTATTGAGGCTAGAACCGACGAACACGGTCGCACTTAGCAATACGGCAAGTCTGCGCCGTCAACTGGCAGATCTTCCACCTCCGAACGCCTTCCGCATGACGATCGAAGAAGTGAGCAATGCTGAAGCCGAAGCCGAAATAGACTTCAGCGCGCTGGTGCGCCCGAAGAAGATTGTCAAGGACAGACTACCGGATGCGATACGTCAACTGAAAACGGACACTACCAACATCATCCGTCAAGGGGCTCAGGCACGTGAAGAGCGAGAAAAGGAGCAGAAGACATTGTTCCCCGTGCCTGCCGCTCGTCGCACTCCGCTGATAGAAGAACTTTAAGTGACCGTTTTTTCCGAAATCTCGAGTGGGCTACCCGGTAGTATATAGCGTAGAGGTTGTGGAGTAGAAAATAAAACGATTTCAGTACTATAACGAAAGCTGCTCACGCTCACATATCCGCTGCCGTGCTGCCGATTGACGTTCGAGTGCGGCGGCAACACCTCTCACGAAGGATCGGAAGTAATCCTTCCAGTCGAGTGTTTCTACGTCGAACGGAAGTAGCCGGCGATCGCCTTCCGCTAACCGATTCCACAGCCTGCGAATGTTATCGTTCTCTGCCGTCCAAGAGTGGCAGCGGAAGAAGCTGGTGGAGTCTTCGAGGGCCACCACGCGCTTGATGGTGTCATAGTTTCTGGAGGGCGGAACATAATGGATGTGAATGACGGATGTTAACTGTGAAACAACTTTCTTTTTGGACTTACTTTGACTTCTTCCCGATTACTCTACTGTAGACGTCCCCGATCCATGCTTGGAGTAATAGCCAGTGGATGAAAAGTTGTCTCATGAAGGTGGAAGATGTGATACGGATGGTGTAGCGGCTTGAGAAGAAGGAGATACAGTAGAACTCAGTATGTGCTGGACTACAAGATGAACAGGATGTTCTACTCACCCAAATATCTTTCCGAGCGTTGAATCGATCCCAAGAGCCAGCAGGGCTCCTACATCCCGATTTCGAAACACATTATCCCGAAAGGCGTAGTTGTATACTGGAATCACCTCACGCTTGACAGGTTCCGGATACTGAATCCTACGAAGAAACAAGTTGTACTGTAGCTTCCAAAAGAGCACTTAACTTCTTTCTACCAAACCCACCTCCGTGCATTATCCCACGCGACAGCCAGCAGCGCATTGACGCAGTAGTCTACCGGCACCATATGCACGGTGGCATCGTCCGCTCCATAGCACCAGTACACCTGTCCACGTATAACCGGCACCACCATGCCCGCCGGTCCGTTGAAGTTATTCACCCAGCCCGGCGCCGGTTCTCGGTAAGCCGATGTTACGATCGGCGGACGGAAGATGGCGATCGGAAGTCGAGCGAACTGCTGCCGGATCATCACCTCGGCACACCGTTTGCTGAACGTGTAGCTGTTCGGCATCGGACCAAGTATGATCGGCTTCAGACGGTCCTTTTCCTCCGGGGTGAGGTGTTGAAAGAGTGCGAGAATGTTTTCGAACCCACCGAACGGTAGATCCTCGTAGATGCGCTCCTCGATGTGGGCCCGGTGGCAGTTGGAGTAGAACGTGGAGACGTGCACGATCGAGCGGACGTGGGGAAGCTGTTCCGCGAGTAGGAACAGTTTACGTGAAGACAACACGTTGGTGTCGATTGCCGTCTCGATGTCTTCGTTGAACTTCACCGAGGCCATTACGTTGAACACAATCTGGTGACGAAACAAGGTTTTTGTTTTAATGACGACTAGTTTAGATTCGCTTTTGGACAGTACCTTCACTTGCGCTGCTAATAGGAGTTGCATCATGAGCGCCGATATCACTGACTCCGATTGAAAGTCCACTTCGATCGGGACCACTTTGCCGAGAAGAGGCTTTCCTTTGTTCGGTGAAGATTTGATGCCGTCGAATATCTGAGGAGAGGTGCGGATGATAACGCTTGTCACTTCACAGCAAACTTTAAGTGACCGTTTTTTCCGAAATCTCGAGTGGGCTACCCGGTAGTATATAGCGTAGAGGTTGTGGAGTAGAAAATAAAACGATTTCAGTACTATAACGAAAGCTGCTCACGCTCACATATCCGCTGCCGTGCTGCCGATTGACGTTCGAGTGCGGCGGCAACACCTCTCACGAAGGATCGGAAGTAATCCTTCCAGTCGAGTGTTTCTACGTCGAACGGAAGTAGCCGGCGATCGCCTTCCGCTAACCGATTCCACAGCCTGCGAATGTTATCGTTCTCTGCCGTCCAAGAGTGGCAGCGGAAGAAGCTGGTGGAGTCTTCGAGGGCCACCACGCGCTTGATGGTGTCATAGTTTCTGGAGGGCGGAACATAATGGATGTGAATGACGGATGTTAACTGTGAAACAACTTTCTTTTTGGACTTACTTTGACTTCTTCCCGATTACTCTACTGTAGACGTCCCCGATCCATGCTTGGAGTAATAGCCAGTGGATGAAAAGTTGTCTCATGAAGGTGGAAGATGTGATACGGATGGTGTAGCGGCTTGAGAAGAAGGAGATACAGTAGAACTCAGTATGTGCTGGACTACAAGATGAACAGGATGTTCTACTCACCCAAATATCTTTCCGAGCGTTGAATCGATCCCAAGAGCCAGCAGGGCTCCTACATCCCGATTTCGAAACACATTATCCCGAAAGGCGTAGTTGTATACTGGAATCACCTCACGCTTGACAGGTTCCGGATACTGAATCCTACGAAGAAACAAGTTGTACTGTAGCTTCCAAAAGAGCACTTAACTTCTTTCTACCAAACCCACCTCCGTGCATTATCCCACGCGACAGCCAGCAGCGCATTGACGCAGTAGTCTACCGGCACCATATGCACGGTGGCATCGTCCGCTCCATAGCACCAGTACACCTGTCCACGTATAACCGGCACCACCATGCCCGCCGGTCCGTTGAAGTTATTCACCCAGCCCGGCGCCGGTTCTCGGTAAGCTGATGTTACGATCGGCGGACGGAAGATGGCGATCGGAAGTCGAGCGAACTGCTGCCGGATCATCACCTCGGCGCACCGTTTGCTGAAGGTGTAGCTGTTTGGCATCGGACCAAGGATAATTGGCTTCAGACGGTCCTTTTCCCCCGGGGTGAAGTGTTGAAAGAGTGCGAGAATGTTTTCGAACCCACCGAACGGTAGATCCTCGTAGATGCGCTCCTCGATGTGGGCCCGGTGGCAGTTGGAGTAGAACGTGGAGACGTGCACGATCGAGCGGACGTGGGGAAGCTGTTCCGCGAGTAGGAACAGTTTACGTGAAGACAACACGTTGGTGTCGATTGCCGTCTCGATGTCTTCGTTGAACTTCACCGAGGCCATTACGTTGAACACAATCTGGTGACGAAACAAGGTGTTTGTTTTAATGACGACTTGTTTAGATTCGCTTTTGGACAGTACCTTCACTTGCGCTGCTAATAGGAGTTTCATCATGAGTGCCGATATCACTGACTCCGATTGAAAGTCCACTTCGATCGGGACCACTTTGCCGAGAAGAGACTTTCCGATGTTCGGTGAAGATTTGATACCGTCGAATATCTGAGGAGAGGTGCGGATAATAACGCTTGTCACTTCACAGCAAACATTAACACTGACAGGACAGGACACTAACCACATCCTCAAACACCTCCTCGAGCCGCTCGTCCGCCGTTTTATTTCGCTTTTCACGTATCAGCAGAAACACCGTCTTCACCTGGAAGCACCGTAACATCTTCTCGAGCAACACCTTTCCGATGAAACCGGTACCGCCGGTCAGCAGGATCGTTGCATCTTTGTAGAACCCCTGAACACCACCACCGCCAGGTGGGTCATCATGCAGAACACTAAAGTCACCCATACTAGCCCGGAAGGTTCACTTGTTCACTTCGAAAACTTCCTGAGGAATCCCACCAGGAATTGGAACCGCTTTCGGATACGGTGCGATTGCTAATGAAAGTTCTTCGACTGGCGAATCGCGCTTATATCGTTCTTCAGCCAAATCCAGAGAGGGTTGTTTGCTTCTGCTGTTTTTTTGTTGTTGATAGTGTCTGCGGTTGGTGTGGTAAACGCTTATTGTTTTGCTTCTTCACTGTGGGTGAGTATTGTGTGTGGAGAAGCAGGCGTGGACTTTGGGCCAATCTTGCTTCTAGTGTGCGTGATCGTCTTTCATCAGCTATTGAGCAGCAGGAGCACATCCTACCGGTAGCGCATGAATGGATCACGCGGTCGCTTTGCTCTAATCTACCGTTCCGGCATGACGCACGCGCGGCAAGCATGCAAACCACAGCAGCATCCAGAAAAAACGCACACTTTTTCAAGCACTTCATCCGCCGGTAAACTGATCTCCGACAACCGACAACTTTTGGGCTAACTTCCCCCACCTGGCCCTTAAGTGTTTACCCACCAACGCCAAGAAACACACTAGACGAACGTCAATAAACAAAGCTCTCTCGTGCGCATACCAGCGGCCTGAAGTCAGGCGACTGTTTCGGGATTTTTACTTCATTCCGAAGCGTTCCACAGAGTCGACCCATCCAGCGTCATATACACCGGCATACCGGAAAGTCAAGTGACCATTGCTGAAGCATTGTTCGGCGCAGTGTCAACGATTCTTTGGTTCGTTTCGTCCACTTCACCTTGAAGACTTCCCCGCACCACGTTCGGGGCGCGCTGTTTGAGCAGCTGAGGGATTTACCCTCAGTACGATGTTATTTTTTTGTGATATTGTATCGCAATCAGCTCACAACCACATGGGAACGATTTGATTTATATAAAAAAAACCCGTCGGTAACAAAGTATATTCTCGCATCGAAAATAGAGTATTACAAGCAGCTAACAACTAATGCGTCTAAAGCAAGGCGAAACGGTTAGAGCCTAAGGTTTGTGTACGATCAGATCCCAGGTGTCCTTCAGGCGCAGCTCGAGCACATCGTCCGCCGAGAGCGTGGTGGTGCCGTAGCTGAGAACACTGTAGCGCTGGAAGAAATACACAACTCCGGCGAACCAGCCCATCACGATCGCCCGATAGATGCCAAGTACCAGGCGCGGTTGCTTGACGAACTTCCGCAACGCCAGCTGGCAGTGATCGAGCACGAAGCAGAGCAGCAACACCTTGAACAGCAGGGCCGGCAGATAGAGGATCGCGAGTGTCGCCGAGTACCAGATGACGAGGTTCCCGAGCAGATGCACCTGCGCGTTCGATTCTCCATCGATCCAGTACGCGATGCCCTTGTCCATGAGGGGCCACTCGTGCGGCTCCGAGGAGTACATGTGGCTCTCGAGCTTGTCCGCGTGCAGGAGCATCTTCAGCTGCAGCTCGGAGAACTTGCTCCAGAAGGAGAGCTTGGTCGGCTCGGTCGGGATCATCTCGGTGGTGAGCAGTTTGTTCAGTACGTCCTTCTTGTCCTTGTGCTGCGTGTACCGATGCTCCTCCACGTTCCAGATGGTGTCGATCGTTTGCTGGCGGCGATCCGCTGCCACCTCGAACTGATTGAAGCCCCAGTCGGGCAACTGCTCCCCGGTGTACTTGAGCGCGGCCGTCGTATTGACGTGCACCAGCCGCACCTGGGAGGTGATCGCGTGCCACTTGTTCTTCGACTCCTTGCCGTTCAGTATCTCCACCCGCCAGAGCAGGTTCGCGGGCATCGAGATGTTGTAGTCGATGTAGCAGGACACTTCCTGACACAGCGGGCTCATCGCGGAGGCAACGTCGTGGGAGTTCAGTGCCCGACTCGTGACACCATGCACCAGCTGTACCACATCGCCATGCTCGATGTAGTCCGGCTCGTCGTCCACCATCAAGCTGTCCTTGTTCGGGCGCTTCACGATCCACCAGTTGTTGACGTCCTTAAAGCCGTAGCACGTGACTTGCTGCTGATGGCTCGAGCCCCGCCCGTCCTTGTACTTGATCGGGTACACGTGCGTATGCGAGTGCAACCAGCAAACCCGGCCGTGCGTATGCTTGAGCGTGATCTGCGAACCGTGCTGCACGCGCAACGGCTGTCCCTTCGTGATCGACGCCAGACCACCCTCCAGCGATGCCTGGAAAGCGCTGGTCATCACGTTGTCATGCGGGCCCGCCTTGTAGAGGGTGGCGAAATGGACGTAGAAACAGCCGACGTATACGGCACCCGACACGGCCAGTATGAGCGTGGCTTTAGCGATCACCTTCAGCAAAATGTACGCGTTCGTTTTGCGGCGATCCGGCAGCTCCATCCACACGTGGCGACCGATCATGTACATGGCCAGCAGGTAGCTGTAGAATCCAACGAACTTAACGCACACGGCAGCGGTCAGTGAGGCGGATGCGATCGAGCCAAGCGTCCACCAGCGCACGGAGAACGGTTCGGCTTGGAGGAACTTGAGCACGGTCAGAATACCGAGAGCCGCGAAGAACAGCAGCATCGACTCCATCAGGATGAAGCGTGAGTGCGTCAGTAGGGCATTGTCTAGAGTGGGAATTGAGGTTAGAAAAGGGTCCAGCAACAGTCGAAGTGAACGCGTCTACATACCAAGGATGATGAGCAGTCCACCGAGAATGCTGATACCTTGGCCGAGCTTCACCTGGCGCAGGATCGAGTAGACGATCGGTGCCAGAAGACTCCCGCACAGGGCCGGAACGAAACGAAGAGCCAAGATTGGAACCGTCTGAAAGAGAAATTTGGAAGGTTGATTTCAACTGAATAACTTCTTTTTTACCATAAGTTAACGAAATCTATCAAATAGCTCATATCAATTGAGGTCATTAGGTGTTTGAATATAGCTTTTTTGCATGTGATACATTAGTTTTGACCTACTTTATTTATGCTACGGTTAAAATCAATTTAAAGCGCTTTTTTATTTATTTCAAAGAGCTGATATTGTTTGTTTTATTTGGCATTTGTTATATTTGTGATTCAGACATGTTTAAATTGATAGCATGTTAGGAAAATTGACGTAAAATATTCGAAATTTGGAAGAAAGCTCAATTGTTTTAGTGTGAACAAGCAGAAACCAAAAACACAAAACTTTCAAAGGTAGTGCATACCAAGGATGATAATAATCGATGATAAAATTAACTACTTAATTGATCTAATCAAACTAAAAAAATCATTTCATCAATTCTCAAAGCTATGCATGGTATTCCCAAAGTTCATATTTTGTAAATCGTGCTCAACATATCGAAATCAGTTACAAAAACTACTAATAGCAATCGATTTACAATGTTTTGACCGGTTGATCCGAATGGAGGTAGAATATACTTGCTGAGTGCTGGTCAAAACTTATTCAAATCTTATCTGCTAAGCACAAATTTTAATCTCACGATTCGTCAGTGGGTGTGCTTTACTTCCACCGATAACCGGTTTTTCAAAAAACAAATCAAGCCTGGTCATTCGCTCAAGAAATCTTCATGGCTCGTCTGTTCAGGTTTTAAATTCCATTAAGCCATGCTTTGGAGATGCGCCCTTTAAAAAAAGGTATTGTAGCATGTACTAAATTAGCTATTGGTTTGTTGTTTTACCCAACATTATTTTAAACACACACACAGGCTGTTGATTTGATCACGAAACCGTATTTTTCATTAATTCAGGGGTTTCAGGTTTTTAAAGCCTAAAATTTTTATTAATTTTAGGCTTTAAATAAGAGAACTTTAAATAAACATTTGTTTAATTAAAAAAGCGAGATAAGTTTGAGACTAGACAAGTTGAAGTTGAATAATAACATCAAAGCGCTGCGACGAAGATTGATTTTTGGTGCCAATGTTGACCTCATGCTGGCTTTCATTCCTTCAACTATCTGACAATGACATTTGCCAAATCATCAGAAAGGTTTGTTTTTTGTTGAACTTTAAACCCAAATGAGGCATAGCAGGCCTGTTCAAGCCACGGCTGCATCATCGCAACCGCATCACAAGGTGAGCGAGATTTGTGAAAATCTTCTGCAAACAGTAGTGCACGTAATACGCCGATGCGTCTTCACTTTCGTCTTCATCCAACGGCGAAGACGATCGCGCTGGGATCCGCCTTTTCAAACAGCTTAGCGAAGGTTACGCGCTGCACACCACAAAACCCGTTCGCTTCGTTAATGTCGCGATTGTGTGTCCGCGTCCGCGCGGTGTCGCAAAACTGGTTCTCATGCTGCTCACCGAAATGAGATGAGCCCAGGTGGCTCATCCGCTTACTTACCGCATCGTACTCGCTGCCGATTTTCGGAAACTCGAAGCTTCCACTGTAACCGACGGCTCCGGCCGCGCCCGCGATCAGCAGCTTGCCCAGCGGAGGATGCTGGTCGAAGTAGAAGGTGTTTTTGAGGTACAGCGACACAAACTTCCCGAAATGAATCTCATCGAAGCTGCAAACGGAGTGTAATCGATAGAAAAATACACGATCCCGATCTCGTTTCTGGCCACAACAAACTTACACAACGCCTCTCGGGTGCGTGATGCGATAGAACCGTGTCAGGAACGATAGCAAAAACAATCCCACCGTAGCTGCATTGAACTGCAGGCGAATGGAAACGCTGAAGCGATCGTCCGCTTCCTGCTCGGACGCATTCCGTTCACCGATCTCTTTGGGCTTGGTTTCACCAGCGTTCGCACACTTCGCCACGGGTTCGTCGCCTGCTGTGGGATGCAGTCTTTCGTGTTCATCCGTCGCCATGGGCTTCGATCGTTTGTCACCGTCTTCACTGCCCTTCTGCTGCTTTTTCTGGGGCCGTCGATTGCGCACCGTGACCGTTTCGGTGCTGCTCGGCTGTCCACTCGCGGTTGTGTCCATCATGCGAAAGGGATTACTCTACGCAACGGCGCAAATGCCACGACATTTAAAAGCGATTGTGATGCGTGCGCGATCGCTACGTAGCTTTCTTTACGCAACTACTCCACAAGAGTGTTGCTTGAGCGATGGGGTTTTGGCAACTGAGGATGGTTTCGTTGCTGCTGGAATCTGCTGCCAGCAGCTTTGCAGCTGTCAAGTAGGAGGGAATGGAGGAACCAACGGAGATTGGGAGGAGGTTGTGCGTGTAGAGAAATTTTGACCAGGGTTGATGGGATGCTAATTGATTTGAACATATTTTGAAGCGTTAGAGTGACAGCAAATGAAATCAGTTTGTTTGTGTTCAAATTGAATTTGTCCAACCTTTTAGAAATATAATATTATGGATTAGCGCTTAGTTTCCATGATCGGTTATAGAGTGTCCCAAATCAAAGTATCTTCTCGCAATTTGTTATACAGTTGACTAAAACATAAAGATATTTAAAGAAAAACATACCGACTTAATGTGGTGGATAAAAAATCTAATAAATGTAAAAAAATCTTCATTAATGCTACAATTATGTATATTTATAATTAACTTTATTTGCCTCTCAGTGCGCCCGCATCAACCCTTATTTCGCTCCACCATGTCTATCACGATGCAAAGCCTACATTACGGCGTTTAGTGCGAATTCTACGTTTGAAGTTCCTGGTGCACAATTCAATGCAGAAAACACCTGCTGCTTCTTAAAATAAACTCAATTTCACCAACCTTTTTTTCGGGGAATAGAACTACGGTTTGAATAATCTCAAATAAATGTGTATGTGTGATAAAATTGATGCTCGATATTATTTAACCCTCTTGCTGACAATCAATCCCAATGTTTCTTGCATGTTTCAAACATTGGATTATTCGTGCAGCAGTAAGTTCCGATTTTTCCGTGTTGGTTCAATCTTTACCATGAATGATCGAGAGGTGATCCGACGCACACCAGCACTCTTCCGTACATTCGCACAACACCGCAACACCAACACCTGTAGCGTAGGCGCACCTGTACAGGGTTCGTTTCTGCAATTCGACAAATTGTTGTGTTAAGATAATTTGTATTTTTATCATCAATATTATGCTAATCGTAATAAAAAATCATAATTCAAGGACATTATAAATCATTTTTTACGTCGTTTCATATTTTTTTAGAAAATATGTACCCAATAATTACAATAATTACAAGCTCTCCCCGAGTTATGTAAATTAAAACTATAGAAAAATATTACCAAATAATAGTAAAGTGGTATTTACGACCCAGTTAAAGCGAACCCTGCTCTACCCACACCTCCACACGAAACGGGCGCATTTGTGTGTGTGTACGAGCGCGCATAGAAAGTTCACCTTCCACACGATCAACATACCCACCCCACACCGACTAGGGGTTGATGCGCGGTGGCTCCGAAGCTCCGTTTGTGTTTCGTTTGTGTTATGCTCGCGTCCGGACAACGTTGCCTGTGCCTCTCGACTCGTACTCGGATCGGATCGCGCTCTTTGGACGACCTGACGGCGGTGATCACGTACGGGTGAACGTGCATTGTGCAACATGCCTTAAAATAGCGCAGGACGTAAGCGAGCGGTGCATCCGGTGACGAAGTGGAGTCTCTCGGAGGAGACGGATCGAGTGATCGCATCCCCGGGGCCTTTGTGTGAGCAGCGCACCAAACGAGAAAAGTGTGGCCGAAGAGCTGAACGAACGCGAAGCGACGAGATTTGCTGAGATTTGCGAACGTGAAACGAAAAGGTGAAAAATATTATTCATTCCGTAGTGGAAGTTTCTGCGACCCACCAATTGTGTCTCTCCTCCACACACCCACCACCCCACCTCCCACAAAGGGGGTGGAATTTTGCGGAAACGTCAAATTTTGTCGCGAAATCTACGCGATCGAACGAAGTGAACGTCCGATCGCGAGAGTGGCCGCGCGCGTGTATGGGTGGCGCGGGCGCGCGCGCACGATCGTGTGTGTGTGTGTGTGTGTGTGTTGGTTGTTTTTGTTTTGTTCCCAGCACCCAGGTTTTGTGGTCGACGAGATTTGAAGAATGTGAAATTTGTGAAAGGAATTTCCCCTGGCTGCCCGTCCACCAGCAGGTGATTAGTGTGCTGTTTGTTTTCGTTGTGTTTGTGGTAACTTTTCGACTCGTTTCGGTGACGCGATTATGAGTGTACGTTCTTCTCGCGAACAATAGACACTGGCCTGGAGAAGGTGGCTGTACGCTGTACGACCATTCCATTCTCTAGTAGGCTGGGCTCACCAACGCGACGAGTGGATGTGTGTTTGTGATCGGTGTGTACGTGCCGCGGCCTGACGGTTGCGATGGCTGAAGAATGAAAATATGCAAATCTTTCAAGGCAACCCACCGGAGGCAGACATCACATGGGTCGTGGTGCGGGCGTGCGGGGAGGTGGATAGAGCGAGAGGGAGGCAGCAGTGAGCATTCGCATAATTTATATGAATCGACAATATCTCCTTCTGTCCCGCCTGTCTCGCTCCACGTTCTTCACGCCGCTCTATCAATCCGGGGACGGTCTGTGCTGTTGCTATTTTAAGGAAATGCGTTGTTTGCTTCGCCTACCCGTCGGTTGCCTGTCTGGCGGACGTTTAATAAGCCATTATCTAATGCGCGGCTGGCTGCGAGCCCTCTTCATTATATCACAAACCGCACCGCGATGCACCGGTGTGCATCGCGCGCGCGCGCCCCGAAAAGAAAAGAGTTGAACGTCCGATGCGGCTGGAAACCCGATGCGATTTGACGTGGTGGGGAGGATTTGATGGCAAATCCGTGCTATGCCGTCGTGTGGTTGCAAAACTACGCTCGGTGTACATGGGATACGGACGGTGGTTTATTCAATTATTAAGTAATGATCACAGCATAAAGGGTTGGTACGGTACAACGAAATTTAAATCAAACACAGCAGGTGCCGTTTCCGGATACATGAAGGTGCATGAGCGTAATAACAATTTGAAGAAGGCATTAAATGTTTTTCGATCATTTGTTTTGGTTGTTGTTGTTTCAAGTAAATAACCACCATAAGTATCATTGCATTCTACACAATTTATATGTTCCACAATGAACTCGAGGACATTTGATTGTGTTTGTACTTCCCCATCAAACTTAATAGGGTTAGGGATACTTATTTTTATTTGCTTTCCTCACATTGGACTACAAACACCTGACATTCCTGATAGGTATTAGACATGTCTTGAGCTGGATTTTAAAGAATGCTTCGCATGGAGTAATGTAATAAACAGAACGGTAATTTTCCTGCCTGAAAGGTCTAGCGAAAACTCTGTCTTTAGTCTTGAAAACAACAGACAAATACAATAAATCGTATCAAACTTTTTTCAAGACATCAATCGGCAACCTGCATTCTGGAGAATAGAAAAAGATTGAAATGATTAGAAGAAGTTACTATCAATCAGTGAACTTAGGCGAGAACTTTATACAATTTCACCATTTGAACCCTTGTAAACCTTTTAAAGGAGTTTAGAATTAGTTTTACCTTAGGGACATCACTGATGTAAAAACTCTTCAGATTACAACCAGATTACGATTTTATAGATTGGTGGGAATATGATTTTGAAAATTTTGATCTAAAACCACAAATAAGTAAGACATGAGCCTTTAAAAATTGTAAACCCTGATTTTATATCCTATTTTTCTACGGTTTTAAATAACATATGCACAACACCACATTTATGTCATATCACTTTGTGTCAATTTAGGTCGAAACTCATGCATCATTTAGTTTTCACAAATATTGCCTCAAAAGACATTGAAACTGCTCCATTTCTCGACTGGTCCGTTTCGCCTCGTCAGCCACGGTGGAAAGTTGCTCAGCATCACCCGCCACGTGCATCGGCATCGGTCGCGAAAAGGTTCTAAAAATGGCCCACTCAGCGCGAGAGTGTTCACCTGACCTCAATATGGTTGGCTCCTCGAAGAACGGGTGGCCTCCTCGACAAAATTGAACGCCGCCGTCAGGGGCGCTCGGCAACTATTGTCAGCAAACTGGGCCACCGTTTCATCCGACGATAGGGGACACCTATCACCACGAGCGGAGGTGCGATAGGTGCCTGCTAGTTTGAATATCGTTGTGAGCAGCAGCAGCACGAGCACGTTGCACGAACTAATCCACCTGATAAACGAATCAAACTTGCTCGGGCGACCCTCGAACGTATTTTCATTGCGAGCAGCGTACAGGCGGGAGACATAAAGACCTTCTAGCGCCTGCTTACACCCCTGCTGACGCAATCGTTTTCGTCTTCGACGGTGCGCCATCTCGCCCAATTGTCCGCGGGCCGAAACGCTTTTGCCGCGCTCGGGGTTTAATGCACAGTTTGTCACTTGCAATTAGCTCGGGTTGCATCAGTCAACTCTCCGGCCCGCTTTGAGCGATCGGTTGGGCAATCCGGCACTGGCAGCCCGTATTGAAGAGGGCACCTAGAGAGTGAGGAGGGCAATTGAAATTGTAATCATTCGCTAATGCCGTCTATGGGCCGTTCCGTTCGGCCCAGCGGAGGTTAAGAAATGCTCCGACGTTCAGCAACAGTCCCGTTTCGATCGCTCCACTAGCCCGCAAAACTTGGCCCACAGAGGAACAGGTTCGTGGATGTTGGGCAACGGAGATTTCCCACTCCGCACGCCCGGGGAATGCTGACATCACTAGATTAGAGTGATCCGCCCGGTTGGGCAGGATTCGCCGTGATGCGGTTTATCTGTTGCGGGTCGTGCTCGGATGGAAAAACAAAGTAAGCGTCGCTGGGCACGTGTGTGTATGTGTGTGTGTGTGCCCCGGACCGGGAAGATGACTTTGTGTTACCTTGTATCATTAATGAGCGGTTTGATAAGCTCGCCCCGGTGTCGCCACGGAAAACCGCAAATTGTTTGCTCCCCTTCTGTTTGTTTGTTTTTTTTTTGTTGCGACAATTTTCATGACCACTTCTTGTTTTTCTTTCCTGCTTTGGGTTGCGCGCTATGCTATCTTAGTGTGAGATGCGTGCAGGCTGAAGTTTTTGAAGCCGCAAAACACCCTAATTGAGATGTGGTTTTGAATGACCAACATGTGAGTTTGGGCATGACAACGCGGGGAGATTGGGGCGTGATGGATTTCAAATAAAGCAGGTCATTTTGCATTTTTGAACGTTTGCTTTAAGAAAATAAATAGCAAAACTTCATTCACATTCCACCGTTGAGTGAACAATGACTGCTTGCGACACTTTAATGCATATTATTTAACTTTTGTCTATTTTGGTGACTTAAAAGGGATTTTTGTTATAACCAAACATGGTTTCAGTGACGAACCTTGACTGGAAAAAAACACTTCTGCACTATCAAACCAGAAGACTTTTTGATCTTATTAAAGCAATTTATTACATTTTACCAGGTTTTATTTGAATCAATAAAAAATAATAAATAAAAATGTTATTTCTCGCAGAAATGGATAAACCTAAAGTAGTAGAAAAACTACAATTAAAAAGCCTTTAAAAATTGAGTTCCGTTTCCAAATTTACTTACGATACGTAGTTTTTCAATAGCTTGTTGGATCTTTGCACTTTGAAAAACGTATACCTATATTTGCTCCTAATATGTATTTGCAGCAAGTTTGTAACGATAAAGAGCGAAATCATACAAAATGTTGCAAACTTTTTTAATTTTTATTAACGTTTGAAAGATATTCCGAGCATTTTCAAGCAAGTAGAATAGATAAAAAACGTATAGAATAGAATGAAACATATTAATTTCAATTGAGAATAAGTTGATACTATATAAACGTCAATCTTTAGCAGACTTTCTAAAAATCTGTTAGTTCAAAATCTGTTAGTTGAAGATACCTTTTAAGATTTTGTTGATAGATATTGGTTTTGCTAAATATGTCTTCAGGACTTTCTCACTTATCAAGAGATCGTTTATAATGCAGGGTTTTCTCTCGTTGCTTTTAGAATCGAGACAAACGAGGCTAGTGTGTAACAATAAAAAATGAGAGAAAACCTTGCATTTCAAGATTTTCTTTTATTTTAGAAAAGCAACATGACGCGCAACACAAAAAGTAACATCCCATTCGTTACGCTCAATCTGTACTGTTTTGTTTCTGCTAATAACCATCGTAAATCACTAGCAGCGATTAAAGAAAGTCTCGTTTTTCACTTCCCCACTTTCAGGTGCTCTGCGAGGTTGGTGCTAAGATCGACGAAACGAGCAACCCAAACAATAGAATTGACAACAGACGCATGTACAGTGCAACGTGCTTCAGTGCTCCCCAGCGCTTAGCACACCGCTGATAATCGATAAGCACACTCAATAAGCGCTAGGCCATTAAAGGCGGGGGGATTATTACATCGCTGCGGCCATCATCGAGACGAGCGAAACCCGCCCGTGCGTGCGCTCTCGGCCGTCAGCCCTTTTCCCTTCTGACGGGAGAAATTTTCCTAGGAAACGGAGGAAACGAAATCACCTGATGCTGCTGTGGGCGAGAGTACGGTGTTCGTACAGGCAGTAACGAGAGACACCATACAAAATAAAAAACCTACCACAAACTTATCCAACACACATCATCCGGAGCGAAAGCTCCTGCTCGTTCCTCGTCGTCGCCGTCTTCGATCGAGCGCTGTCGAGATTTTCGATCTCAGCAGCCCAGTCGATTCGCTCATTCGAGTGTGACGTGAGTGTGTGCGCGTGCGTGTGTGTGTGCTAGGGGGAGGGTTTTTCGTGTGCCGGCCAGCCATCCAGTGAAAAGTGAAAATTCGATATCGAATGCCGCGAGATCGTGTTCCGGCCGTGCAGACTACGTGTCGTGTCGTGCTGTAGCTCTGCGCCGATGCCAAGTGTCTTCCAAGTGCGGTGCTTGTTACCTTACTTACACTGAGTGTGTGTGTGTGCGCGCGTGTGTGCTTGTGCATTTGTGGGGTGTGCCGTGTGTGTGCAGGAAAATTGGTTAATGCATAGCTTCGCGTCCCATCTCGGCTGCGAAGGAAATGTGAAAGTGCTGCAGCAGCAGCAGCCCAATGAGTGTTGGATTTATTACGAATCATTTTAAAGTCTTAAAATTCGCGTCCGTACCACGCGCGTGTGTGTATGTGCAAATTTTCTCGCGAGAGCTGAAAGTGGCCACAAGCGACGCAAGCAAAAAGCTCCTTGTGGCGTACCGAAACAGGTGGCGAAAAGTGTGCTCAAGGTTCCGGCGCGCGGTGTATCCTTGCGACGGGTTCAATTAGCCGTTGCAGGGGTCGTGGGGTGGAGCCCGTCGAAGCAGGCATTTTAGCACCATTCAACACTTTCGGGGCCGGATTATGGATTACCGGTCCGGCCATCGCTGCCGTCGACTCGATCGGATATAATGAGCAACGGTACGGCGGCGAGCGGCACTGGCGGCGATGCGGACAGTTTGGTACGTTTTTCCGTTCCTTTTTCCATTTACTTCCCTTATGATAAGCGGTTTGCTACAATTGAGGATAATTGGCAGTTGCAGCATATAGGACGATAATTATTACTATTAATGTATTAATCTAAATGTTATTTTAATGAAGATTAACAAGCTTGTTTTTGTGAGCTTTCAAATTGCTATAAATAGTTACAATTCTTTTCAGATTTACCGTGAGATGATCGTGGAAATTAACCTTCAAGCATGCGTTTTTTTTGAGTAAATTCAAGTTAAGGACTTCAATAGAAACTCGACCAGAGAGCTCGACCAGAAACTCGACCAGAAAGAAGTTGTTCAAACTCGACTAAATCCAAATTGAGGTTTTGTTCATTGTCGAAGATTACGCTCTCTATATGGTTCGATATGTAGAGAACAGTATAGGAATATAGGTCTTGAAAGTACCGTGTTTGTTGAGGGATGCCTCTAGGAATAGAAACCTGACTTTGGCAATTTGTGCTTATATGGGAATTGGCGTTGTTGTGAAGAAGTTTCGTATGTGTTTTGGGGTTTGATGTTTACCGGGTTCTTTTGGGGCATGATGGGCAGTTCTATAGTCTCTGTCATGTTTTGTAGCTGGGCTTAATAGTATTTTCTCTCTACACCATGTCCTCAGAGTTTCATCAAGTATGCAATCATTGCATAGTGTTCCTCCATAATTCGATGCAAAATGTACTGATGGTGCTACTTGTTGTACACTTGTACTTGAGAAGAACGAAAACTGTCGATTCCGTGACACGAAAACCCTGGAGGGTTAGATCCTGAAACATCTGTGTTTTATGCCAGTATATGGAGCTCGATAACACTGTTATCTCGCTCCAAACTAATTGGATTATAAAACTAGAATAGTTAGCACAGAACTAGTAGAAAATATGAGCCCATTTCTGGAACAATGTTGTTCTATAAACTAGAATCTTTTGCACACACTTTACGAAATTTTTACCAAATTTTCAAACTTATCTACACTACGTTGAGTGGATTTTTTTCTTAGTTAGTGTTGATCTCGATCTCAGCGTTCATTACAAAAATAATAAAATCATTTACTTTTATGCTTATCGTGTAGAAGGCTATTTTTACAGTAAACTGTATAAATAAAGAACACTATCTTCACATCAAACTATCCTAAACCACTTGCGAAATAATCGTCAAGAATAAACACTTCTCTTCGAAGCTATGCCCTACCCTTTCACTTCCCGTCCATTACTTCGTGAGGTTAAGATTTGAAAATGACACTTAACCACACCTTTACAACACACACACACACACTTACACTCGCTCGTTTTGGCCGTCGCACTGAAAATCTGTGAAAAATAATCACGCACTCAAAAACGACAACAAAACGACACTCCGACGCAAGAGACAGCGTGTCACACGGGCGCCTTTAGTCGGGGTCGTTGCGCCTTTTGCCGCGCGGGGGGCCCGTGTGAACTCCGGGTCCGTTCCGCCGCCGATTGTTTCGCCGTGGGACGGGCGTTTTGAGTGCGGGAGCGAAAGATTTAACATTTTACGACGCACGGTCGAGCCTCTTTCCCGGTTCGGCTGGCACCGGCTAGCCGGCTGGACAATGAGGCTGAGGCCGATGAAAACCGGGCCAACGGGGGTGAGCGTACCCTCACCACGGGAGGTGGCCACGGCCGGTCAGATATGGGCTCCAAAAATTCGGTGATGTGGGATGCCCCAGTTCGAGAGATGTCGACAGATGAAGATGCTAACCGACGGAGACCTGGTCCATAATGGAAGTTCGTGTGGAGAAATGTTTCGTCGCTAAAGTTCAGACCGTCGGCCAGTTCTCACCGGCGTGAAGGTGACGAAAATTCGGAGCGAACAGTATTGTTCACAGGTGTGGGTAAAAGTTTTTCCCACAGCCGGCTCGATGGAGAGCGCTGTGGTTTTTTCTTCGGTGTTCTGTTCCATGGCCTACTGTTTAGTCTCGAGAGTTTGTTGAAAGTGTTGCGCCGCTCTTGTTTACAGTGTTGGGTTGAGTTGCGATGGAATTGTAAATCGTGTTTAATTGTATCAACATATCAGTATAGACAAAGCTATTCTTTTTAGAGTGCTGACTAAGTTAGTATCACAATACACCTAGCAGAATTGAAAACTTGATGTGGAAAACGATACTAATCTGAGAAAAAGTTCTTCATCCTACTCAGCCTTTTCGTAGCTATCTATATGAAAAAAGATGTTAAGCGGTGGCTAAGTTATTGTTGTCAGAAGAGCATAGTTCCCAATAACAAACATCCATCAATCTCAAATTTGTACTACAATACCCAACCGAAGTTCAATATTTTGTTTATAATAAAAACTCCAAAACAAATAAATGAACTGAATAGAAAATAAAAACATAAAAATAGAAATAAAAACATATATAATAAATGGAGCCGCCATCGGCACAGATCTTGGTGGTAGTAAAAAACAGAGCGAGTTTGTCAAAGTCGTTTGTCAATATGAATAGTAAACCTTCTTTCTTCTATAGTAATGAAATATAGAACCTATAGTAATGAAATTATGTTTCAAAACAGTTCAACTCATTTTCTATTATTCACTTACGTCGAGTTCACTATATATTACTAACCTGTTTTAGTTGAGTGAGCTGTGATCCATATTGAGTGGTAAAAACTATCTTATTCTCGTCTTGTATTCGAATTACTTATACTTCTGTTTGCCCTATTATACTTATGTATACTTCTTACGGTTTCTGTATACGGCTTCTTATACTTCTGTTCATTATCCTTCTGTTTTAGTCCTATTTTAGTTTGTTTTATTGCAAAAAAAGCTCAACATGCAACATTGTATTCTGCACCTTGGGCAGAAACTTTCTATCCAACAACTTCCCTTTAATTGAGGTTTCTTGCAACTTCCTAGAATTCCTCACAGTTTTTGCAACCCTCAGTCGTCTCTCTTCGACGGGGGGAAAAAAGCCCACCCCACACTAACCCTCTACATGGTGCAGGTAACCGATTGACCACCTTTCGGCGTCGGACGCGTCGGTATTTCAGCCCCACCGCGAACTCCACGGTATCGC
>KZ070347.1:6844-21636 GCA_002091845.1 Anopheles cracens
TAATTTTTAATCAAATACAAACGGTATTCAAATTGAGCTGACTCGAAATAAGGTCAAAGTACAGGAAAAACACAAATTTTCTGAGATACAAAGTGTCTGTAAGTGGACATAGGCACTGACAAAAAGGAAACAAAATTGCCGGTATATTATAAATTTAAATTATGCTCAGTTGTTTGTGAAATAGTTTAATTTTCTATAGAAGGCCAACATTCATTTGTCGTTTTTTTTATGACTATGTCAAAGCTCATTCAAAGCGCAACTCAATCAGTTTGTCCTAGCGCAGGATCAGTTATTAAACTTCGGGGGAATACTAGCAATTAATTATTATTTATTAAGGTTCTGGGTAAATGAAGGAAAATGTAGCGTCTTGTTGAAAATTCAATTTAAGACCACATTGATTGACGGTATTACGATTAATGTTGGAGCAAACAATGGATATGTTTTCAAACCAAAAATCGAATGTAGCTTGCAAACTAGAAATATGTTGGCAGAAATGTTTATTACATTACAAAAAAAAAACCATGCAATGAAGCTATCTCATGAAAAAATAATTGAAAACCAATCTTAGGAATGAACGTCCACCGCCTTACCACCGCCGAATGGATCGTATTGTACAGAACCTAGATGGCTTTTCGCCGTATCCCGTAGTCCGATCCGCTCTCAAGTACTTGTCAAACATGACACCAATACACCACCGAAACCACCGGGCGACGAGTCTTGCCGGGGTTTCTCTGCGGCCTACTTGACACTCATTCGCTCGTCGCCCTGCCCAACGCAACTGCGCCATTCCGACGTCTCCACTGCACTGTTTGCGCAGTATCATCAACACAAAATTTCACCATTTCACCATTAAAGTCCGCACTGGCGCACTCTTCTGGCGGCAATAAATCGATCGCACGGCAGAAGCAGCCAGCAATAAGAACAACCGTTAGATGCTGACACCCCCTACACGCCCGGTCATTTGCCCATTTCGGGAGCGATCCGTGGGCGGTGGCGAGAAGGAAGGAGCTCGGGAGCACTACTTGCACAAACAATGCCCGGGATGTTCGTCGAATTTATAATTTTCGGTTGACCCCATTTGGCCCTCGCTGGGAGATTGTCCACTCGCGCGGATGAGCCCATCGATGGACGTGTGTCAGAGGTGTGTCACCTGCCGGTTTGTTCTACTTGGGCTGCCTGGGAGCTTCACGGTGCGCTCCCCTGCTAACGGGGCTCACATTCCGTGGCGTACCTGGTACATGTTAATTTCTGTACTTGGACCCGACCGTCCAGAAGGAGGTCTATTTTCAGGGGGACCTTCACTTCGAAGTCATTCTACTGGAAACCCAAAAAAGTAGTTCTGCTCGACGCGGTTAGTTGACCATCGACTCGTCAAGAGGACGCGCACGAGATATTAATCTTAAATCAATCGCGCCGCGTGATGGGAACGCGCGATGCAACACAAGTCACCGTCATGCAGCGCAATACCTGTGCAAGGGCACACCGGCACCGGTGAACGTGAGGAGCATCGGCCGGAGCGGATGGAGCGAGCGGTAAAAGCAAACCGAACGCAACATTGGCATCATTAGAAAACAATCTCGGCTTGGACACGCTTCTGTCGATTTTAGATTGGTGTAGAGGACATCAGATTGGTTTCACAATTGGATGGGCTAGGTGGGGAGTATGCTATGGTATGAAAAGAATCTAAATGGTACAATGATAATAAACAAAAGCTTATTTTTGCTCACTCTATCTCTCTCTCTTTCGTCATATCTATAGAGAGTATGCTGATACCTCATTATAATTATTTTATGGTTTATACTTTCATTTTTATGGAAGTGAAAACCATTTTCATGAAAAAACTATTTTCAACTATTTAAAACTAATAGTTGAAAACCATTATTTGAGGAACTGACTTGATTGACTTGATAGTTATTCTATAATGGGTTAGAAAAGGGTCCAGTAAAATGAAAATTTAAATTAACTAGCTCCATTAGTGATGAGAAATTGAAATCCGATTGGGTACGGGGATTTGGTTTCTAGTCGGAATGGTCCTGATATCATGCTAAATCTGGGATCACCTAGGTTGGAATCCCGGATCTCTTGGGAGAGATCTCAAGGGTTACCTTAGGGTTTATTGGGATTTTAAATCTATGGACATTCAGATCTGAAATTGAGATTCTGATTCGTCATGATTGGAGCTCTTTTCAGTCACTAAATAATAGGGTTAGGTTTTCGATTTCGATAGATTTTGCACTACTAAGTTGCATTATGGATGCTCTAAAAGAACATTAGAAGAACCACAAATAATGCCAAAACGTGTCCGTGCCAATCCAATCCAATCGAGTTTCTGTTAAACCATGGTATTTCTATACATGAGAGGTTTCGGATCGAATGCGGAGGATCGATGTCAAGCCGGATTCAAATCGATCGGATCGAATCCCTGATGAGAGCAAATCATTACTAAGCCCGATAAAAATCAATAATAACTGTTAAGAACCGAATCTTGTATTGCTGGATGGATAAAAAACGATAACTGCTATAAGAAGTTTCACAATCTTTGGAAGAATTGCTTTCAAATTCATATTAAAATATTGATTAATGAAAAGAATTCACGTATTCAAGTCTGAGCGATTTTTTTTATGGTGAGACGCAACAATCTATGCAGATTTCATACATGATACGAGAGGGCTAGACGTCATATTTTGCTATTCGAGCCGGGATTATAAAATGTATAAGAATTAGTAAGAAAAATGTAAGGAAACGATTTTTTATTTACAAAAAAATGTCTTGTCCAGCGAAAAGAACAGTTTTGAGATTCAAACTCCGTCATCATTGGTACGCTTACTTGATGAGGTGTTGGCATTTATGAAACAACTTGGCAACGTAACGTAACTTAAGCTTACATTCTCATGAAGTTTATAACTCTATTGTTTAAGTTACGAAGTACATTTACAATTCATGATACATGAAGTTCAAATAGCAAATTTAATGTTGGAAGACATCCTGTAGCTCAGTTAAATCCGAATAAACTCTGCGATAGGAGTGTCTAATGCAAAATTTACCTTTTTTTCCAAATGATTTTCATCATTTAATGTTTTTCACACAACACTTTGAACTTTGAAACATTCTCCGTTGGTAGTTGGTTGGCTGAATATTTGCCAGAACTTAAATATATTTTCCACATGGTTATTCTTTCCAGCAAGTAGCAAGAACATTTGTACTGATTTAAAGAAAACTAATTTAGGTTTTAATAGACATTGAATATAGATTGAAGATCTTGAGGATCTAGGCCATTGCTTATTAAGAATTTGTGGAAGGCCATTGCATTCCAAGTATTTGTTATACTGTGGGAATAATAACTAGTTTAACAATAACAAACTAGTTTTTGTATTATAAAAATAAGTTCGAGAAAGTATGTGACATGGTAGATGCATCTTTCCTTTTCACTCAAGATTTAAAGGTAATGCCACTTTTTACTCTATTTAACACTTGTTTACCGAAGGTGCATCTACATTTTTCTATACGGCCTTTGTTAATAAAGAAATAAATGTTTACCACGGCGTCCAGGCTGCGGCAGCAAAGCATGTCTGGCCCAGACGCAAACCAACATGCAATAAACACTGATTGAAAGGGCAAAATATAACTATTTTGTTGCTGTTGCCGCTGTTGTACCGGTGAAAGCCAACCCGGAGCGTCGCGCCCGACGCGTCCATCGATTGCGCAACAAATGCACCCTCATAACGATGGCGATGTTTCGAACCCCAATTCGATTATCAATTACCCCACATAACTGATCTTGTTCTCACCTGTGCAGCAGCGCGCAAAAGGCGCTAATGCTAATGCTGGGCCGCTTTGCAGCAAACGGCGTTCGGTCGTTCCAAGCTCATCGGTACATTTTTTGCTGCTTCCTTCACCCCCTAAAATGCCACTTACACAGCCACTTGGCTCCGGCATGGGGCTGGCTGGCTTGTGTAACGGCTGTGTGATTCACCTGCCGCTGCTCGCCAATCCGACACGGCAGACGGCTGCTAATTTGTATGGCAAGAAGGTGCGAAATGTGTGCTGCACCGAAACCCAACCGCCGCAGCGTGAAAGGGGCGAAAAAAAACATCACACTATCGCCGGAGCATTACATCGGTTTGATTTTATAATTGCACCAAACCAGCGCCTGCAGCCCCGATCGATAATCGTGCGCGGTCGAAAGGGAAAGCGGGCGGTTTGAGTGAAAAGTCACGCCGACGCGCGCGGGGTATGAAAATGTAGGGCGCCGATGATTAGCGAACGACAATTGAAAACCCCCCAACCCGAGAAAAAAAACTCTCATTTTTTCATCGCACACGAAAAAAAAAACGCGCTTTTCGCTTTTGTTACTGGTCAACTACGGCTATGAGGCAAAACCCGACTCTTCATAATCTCGTTTTGCTCCGCTACGACCGGTTTTTGGGCTCGAAAACGCACTTTCGGCCCGAAATACGCGTCGTGAACGAAAGACTACAACGCGCGCATGGGCGCGGGCAAGCGACGAACCCTTCGCTGGCGCCCACGGACTGGCCCATATATTATTTTTCGGGTGCCCGTGGGGTTCGTTTCCTGTTCTTAACGCTCGGCTCACGCTCCAAGATACCCGCGCATGTAGGCGGCACTCGAAAAGTTCACAAACACTCACGCACGAACCCCCCCCCCCATAACCTGTGCATATTACAAGAAAGGTCAATTTCATCTTCTGGTGCTTGTATCATAGTTGAATCAGCACAAAAAGAGAAATAAAAAGAGATAGAGGAAGATAGAGAGAGAGCAAGAGCGAGAGAGAGAGAGAGAACCGTCAACTAACCATTTTTTCCTTCCCTTCCCCCATTCGGCCCCTGCGTCATATTCAAAACTGCAAGGTTTTTGGATTGTGTTCCGTTCCGATCGGTGTGCTTAAATCAGTCCGGCCGCAACTGCTTAATGCTGCCTGTGTTGGTGCTCGAAAATGCAAAACCTCACCGGCGAGTTCGATCGATCGATCAAACGGCGGACAGCGACGAACGCCGCGACGCCGAAAGGGGCATACCCATTACCCGTACCGCCGTGTCTTCTTTCGCTTTTCTTCGGCACGATAATGTCGGCCCGGCGGTAATTAACCGGCCCGGCCGAGCGGTCGGCGGGTGCTAAAATGCCACACTTGCCGCCGTCCGGCCACCCGCCGTATTTGTGCCAACGAATATGACCGTCCGCAGCGAAGAACGATCGAAGGATTTAAATGATCTTTAGCAGACGATACATCTCGCCAGCCGGGCCTCATTAAAGGCGACACGGCGAGCATTGCATCTAATTGAAAACTGTGCACCGAATCGTTTTGTGTGAAATTCGGATTCGACGTGGCTAAATTTATTGCACGGTTTGCCTCGGTTCATGGTCAGTTCGTTCGTTTCGGAAACGGCGTGTAGAGGGGCGTTACGCAAGACGTGCAACGATGTGGTGCATAAGAAAGCTCGAAGCGCTTGACACAATTTTAGTTCGGTTTTATCATGGAGAAAGACTGGTATATTTCATATAATTATTACTAATTTTTGGTAAAAATGCAACAGATGGGTTTACAACATAAAAATACATTTACAACAAAAAATAAATTGAAGTAGTTATGTTTTTAAATCGTCTATGTAATTTGAAAGGTTTGTCTCTTTTTTAAAACGAACTTTTTTAATTCAATCTTGGAGAAAGACTGTTATGTTAACTGACTGTTTCTTCATTCTTGATAAATAACAGCCAACAGATAATTTTATAACAAAAAGATACACTTGTTATAAAAAGAAATTGAACTAGTTTTTTTTTATTTTCTGAGAATTTTGAAAGGTTCGTCGCTTGCTGAAACGAACTTTTTCATTTTTATCATTTTTATCAAAGACTGTTATGTTAACTGACTGATTCCTCATTTTTGTTGGAGATACAAATAACAGATGGGTTTATGGGTAAAGATATTTTTGTTATAAAAAGAAAAATAAAGTAGATATTTTGTATCTCTTTTTATGTATTTTAAAATATTGAAATTGAAATTGATAATTGAAATTTGAAATATGAAATATAAATTGAAGTAGATTTTAATATTTTCTGAGTATTTGGAAAGGTTCGTCGCTTGCTGAAACGAACAGTTTAAATTTTATCATGATAAAATACTGCTATGTTAACTGATACATCAACTTGTATAAGACTGATAAACTGATAAGATAAACAATTAACAGAGGATTTTATAACATGAAAATGTCATTATTATTAAAACGAATTAAAGTTTTTTAAATGTAGTTTTCGATGAATTTTGAAAGGTTCGTTGAAACGAACTTTTTGTATCTTCGATTGCTTCAAAATAGTTAGAGCTGTCAACAAGTGGTTTGTACCAAAATAATTACATTTATGCTTTTTTTTTTCTTTTTTTTCTTTAATTAGTTGTTCGTAACTTTCTGAAATACAACTTGTTGCATTTTTTGCCAATATCAACATCCAAAAACTGTCCATTAGACACAAAACTATGTATTTTCATATATTTTTTTATATTCTCTTACACTCCATAAGTATGTCTAGGTTACTAGCTCATTGATGCGTTTATTTCTCGATTGTTTTTTACGCATTTGAGGCGATTAACGTACCAAATTAGCCAATTCCTACCTGCTTCAACTAGTCTTAAAATGTCTGTATTTTATTTAGTTTTAAACTATTATTAAACCGAAAAAAATATAATATTCATAAGATGTTGTTTAGTTATGGAACATTGGCCATTGCGAAAAAAAAGTACTAGAACATTTTTGCAACAATCGTAAAAAGGCGTATTTTGTTCCTTTAATACTAAGTATAATACATTTCTCTAAGTTTTTGTTGTATTTTCAAAACCAGGTGTCGTACGTAACTGTCACGATTACGTATTGAGGTTACGTCTTTTATATTCCAATACAAACAATGATGGTAGGAAATACATTCTAGTCCATTCCAAAAGATCAAATAAAGGGAGTTACTGGTAAGTTTGGAGGTTTCAACATCAAGAATAAGCAACAAAAAAACGATGGTCCATCTGACTTCAACGAGGGTAGTTCTAGCAGCGGTGGTAAATATTTATTACCCCCGCTCATTCGTTACGTGAAGATGCTTCCAATACGCTTCTTCACTTCATCGTCAGCCCCATCCAGCTCACCCTTTCACAAAACCATGTCCTTTCTGCTCTCGAAACGGCTCCGGTACGGTGGTTCGGTGGTGGATGTTTTTATTTTCGCGTAGAATATTGCCTGCACGGTTGAGGAAGTTTGCGAGCCTTTTCGCTACGGTTCGATTACTTCTAGACATGGCGTGCCGTGCGGTGGTATGTTACGCTCCGCATAAACAGGTAACAGGCGGCAGCTGAAAGAACGTCTTTCCGAGCGAGTATCGATTCGGACCGGGCCTTTAGTTGTGGCACAAACCGAAACAGTCAACCGACAGTGGAGCAGCTGGGCGTAAGTAGTGTTGGTAGGTGGTAGTATCGCCTAGTGCACTGCTCACTGTGTTCGTGGTAGTGGCGGCGAGTTCGCCGTGTGGAGCACGTTATTTATTCATCCATTCTTCGCACTGACTTTTTCTCATCTTCTTCGGCATTGGCTTACGTCGTAAACGGTACGCACACAGTCCCACCCACGGTTGTGTTGTGAGAAGAAGAAAAAAGCCACTCACACACAACGGCTGGCATTTGGGCCTAGAGAAGTTTTGGCATAGATTTACAGCGCGGCGAGGGCAACCGAGAGGGAGAGCGCTTCGGAGTTCGTACAACTGATCTCGCGGGTCCCAGTCCACGCGATCACCGCACGCCGACTTCTATTGCCATCACATCCCCAAGCGCGTGACAAGACGTTGGGTCGGTTGTTCTGCGCACCGACGAAACAGGTTTCACTTCGCTGCGAAATTTGGATACTAGACAGGGGCGGTGCGCGGGACCGACGGGCGAGACGAGATCTGTTGCGATCCGCTGGCCGTGTCCACAAGAAATCGTTCTCCGAAACTAGACAGTGGCAACGCGATGGATCGCTCTCTGTCTCTCCCTCGTGCTCAAGTCTCAAATGTCACCTTTGCGCACGTTTCCTTGACACACGGGTACTGGATGGACAGCTTGTGAGGTTCTTTTTTTCTCATTTCCATTGTACATCGCCACACACTGTTCTCCCTTCACCTGTCCGAGATATTGTTGGACCGGTGGTGGTGGTGGTGGTGCAAAAACTCTCGTTGAACCAACCATTGAGTGTGGAGGAGTTCGTCGTGTTGTCCATTGCCCAGTGCAGTGGTCGGCAATGGATTTGACGATTTATGCTGACTCCCAATCAACTACTACAATATAAAAAGATGATGATGATCATGTTCTCCTGAATGGTTCGATGAAATATATCTCAGATAGGTGATGATGAGTTGATGAAATATATTTGAGATACAATTTTAAGATCAAATTAAGTATCTACTAAGGATCTAGTGAGGATTATTGAATTTATCGCACTAGAGCCATAAACCATCCATACTCCTCTCCGCATTGTAATCATCGGTTTCTTAAACTATAAACAGGTAAAACTATAAACAAAACCGATAGCACACTTAGAAGTAATCGATAATGTTACCTGCTTCTTTTTAGGCAGCCTTCTAATCACCAAAAGGTATTTAAAATATTTCTTTTAATCCGAAATTCATATCCAGTTTCTTAAATGCCCCATTGTGGTTCCACCCTGTTGTAAGCTACTTTTAACAGGGTCAGTAATCAAGATACTTTTAATAATATTTGCTATTTCATGCTTGCTCAAGTTCCTCCGTTGACACAGTCTCCGGTGGAATATAGTGCCACATATCAAATCTTGAAATTATTATTTAAGCTCCTTTAGTTTATTTACCTTTGCATAAGTTCGGAATCATCATTTTGTATGCATAGTCTTGGCATGCATACTAGATTTGTACGTGAAAACTAGTTGTACAGAGTAAACATCTTAATTGTGTTAAATCGGAAGTAGTTCGTCGAATGACAGATGTCCGAATTGAGAAGATTTGATCAGAGTCAAGATTTGCTGAATTCTCCTGCAAGAAAGTGTAATTTCTTGACATGTAGATACCTGGACCATACGATACATATATTTGTTTATTTTTGAAAAAAAAAACTAAAAAGGTTAGAAAAAATCATTGTATTGTATAATACATTTCAGTTGTTTTAGCGCTTTATTTTTAAGCTCTTCAAAGGGTATAATTTTTCTTGCCATGTATGGATTGGTTTTATCGTCATGATCCTCACTGTTAATAACCTCAAAACTCGTGCATCAACTATGCTATGCATATCAATTGGTCGAATTTCGTGAACTAATTTGTCAAAATAATTATTTTAAACCATTTCAACAGATGTTTCACTGTACCGACCACTGGTCTATTAGACTCTTGGTGGGGTGTAGTATCGAACATCCGGCGGCATTTTAATACAGGCGACCGAGCCGTAGGCTGCGTCTGGATAATTCGATCTGAATCGATAGAAACAGAGCAGCGTGGAAGGGGCACACATGGTGAGCAAGTTTTAATTCATCTCACAGATACCGAGCAAGCGAGTGTGTCTGTGTGTGCGTTACATTTCTAAGGATTCAGTTCTGCTCCCCGCAGCACCAGCAGCGGCGGTAGGAACCTGCTCCGGTTTCGCTCTTGCCCGGCACAACCGATCCCACAAATAAATACATTTAATTCGATCATCAGCCCTCGCAAGAACGCTGAGCAAACACCGCGCTCCAGCAGCACAGGAACAGCAGCCGCAGCCGTGGTGAATGTAGCGTGTGTTTGCACCGGGCGGGGTGATACCTGTTCCGCGCTATATAAGGTGTGGTCCAGCGCCAGCGAATGGAAGGACTGTTGCCACGATTCAGCGGGCAGAACGCTGTTCCGCTCACCGGCATCAAGGGTGTCAGGTGAGGCTCGTGACTCTTGGGGCAGTATTTAAAGCAATTGCTCGCCAACGGGTAAAAGGTGGCCAAAGAAGCGGTCGTACTTGAACGGCGGTGCTTATCGTAACGCACTGCACCTAGCCAATAACCTCAAGCAGTACACCACCTCCAGAACCCAATGGAAACAGGAGCAGACAGATTGTGGAAGGACTTCGGTGAAGAACTGCTGTGTGCGTAGCCACCCTACCGTAACATATGCACAAATATCTTTGGTATTCCTAAAAATTGCGTCCTAAACAAGTTCGTTAGTCTCATGATCACATCAATGTTCCAGAAAACTTGCATGTTTGAAATGTCAAAGAGTGGCAGACTTCACCAAAGGCCAATATGAACAAAACAAGAAAGGTCTTTGACAAGAAAACAGCAAAGTTACACTCGCACTAATTGACGCTAAAACGTTTGCCATATAAAATGAAGATCATCGCACTATTCAAAAACGTGCCGGACTAATCAATATTCAGGTTAAGTTGAATGTGCAAATAGATGAAACATTCTCTTGTCGAGTGTTGGGAGGTGTTGCTATAGCTCCATGTTGCTATAGGAATAGCTCTCCAAAATATGGAATCAGTAGTGTCTGTAAAAGAAATACATAGATCTTGTACATGATAAAGTTTTCGCATCTAGTATAGCTACTTCTTGGTTAGCTGAAACACATGTGTAAGCCTACGTCAGCAATTGACCTCAACCCCTACAAGTAAATATCAAATTTGTTCTTATATTTTCATCCAACAAGTACATCATATTTCGAGGGAATGACTTTTTATTATCACAACGTCGTATACACCTTCGGTATATGCAGCCAACGCACTAAAACAGTTCCTCTCTAATGGAAAAACACGCTGTTTTCCCACTGTCATATCCGTCTCACGATACGAGAGCCACGAAACAACCCGAAACCCGTTAAAAAAGCGTTAAACAAAATTGTACATCCGATGGGGACTGTAAGATCTAGTTACCTCCACTGGTCGTCGGGAACAATGGTTAACTTGCAGAAGACGTCGCCGACAGAATATGTAACGCGGCCGTGCTAGCTATTCTGCAGAACGGGAATAGCCGCAGCCTATCAGCTTCCCGGTCCATTAACAGATCGTTGCCCTTGGTTGGAGATTCCGAGCGTCATAACTCCGCGGTGTTTGGGAGGAGCAGTAGTAGTACATAATGTGAAAAAGCACATATACACACACACGTTCAGCTGCGACTTTTCGTGTAAATGTCTCACTGCTCGTTTCCCAGCGATGGATCTGAATTTTCTTTCCCTTGCGCTTCCCGTGTGCCGCACGTTCAGAACGCGAGCGGCGCTTCCGTTTCCCGCGAATGATTAACCTCGTTCATTCCAGAGGCATGGGAGTTGAAAGCGCCATAAAAAGCAGTAAAATATGGGAAGAAAATGGAGCCGAATATGAAACGACATTCTCCGGTGGTCAGAACTCTTGGGTGGTTTTGTGTTGCCTTTCGGGCGTAAGTAAACGTGAAGTCGGCTGAAGTTATTATGAGCGGTTGTGCAAGTATCCCATGATCGTTTCCATTGTATGCTGCACGCAGCGGCTAACGAAGTTCTAATCATCGGATGGGGAGCACGGCTGTTTGTGATCTGACCGATGTTACTGTACCGATGACCCAAACAAACCATCGCCCACCGGGATGGGATAAGATGTGTCCGATAGCAGGGAATGCGCAACTCTCCAAACACCTCCGGGCAGATTGGATCGCAATTAAGATGAAACGAACGCACTAAGCCACAATTAATCTCTACAATCTCTCGGCGAGAAAGTGTACTACACGTTCGGTGCTGCCCCGTGCGTGTGACCCCCCCCCCCCCCCCCCCAGACTCGGTGGACAACACCGCTCCCTTAAGGGAAACGGTCCGCACAGTTTTCCCACTGACCATTGTCTTCGCCCCGTCCCAGGTCTGGCAGCGTTCCCAGCGCGCGGGCACCAGCGTTCCCAGAGCGTGTACTGCCGCACGCCTAACCTCACTTCTTGTGCCCTTTTTCAGCGTCTGCCTCCTGCCAGTCATCCGCCAGTCGCAGGGATGTCGGCGATATGGTCGCAGCCGGTGGAAAGGAGGACAACTATTCGTCATTCCATCAAATTATGGCCACGTACGGAACGCGAAGTACGCGACATGGAGCGCTCGCGACTGGAGAAACGCTTCGCTGCGCAAACCCGACCCTTGCGGAAGTACTCCCCGGGCGTTCCGGTACGTCCGAAACGGGCCGAAGATGTGACTTAGCAATTACCCTGTGCCACTTCCAGCGCGCGGCCAGATCGTTCTCGTCCCCGTCGCTCCGTCCGTGCGGCGTGCGAGTGCTGTCGGGGGAGTTGGTGCCTCCCAGAAGCTTTTTCTGCCTTCGCGCGTTCATCTTTCCTTCCGTTTTTTTTTCTTTGCTCTCTTCCTTTTCTGCTCGCTACCGCCGCATGCAGCTTTCTAGGTCACAACCGTACCGGGGCGCTTCTTGCGGTGAGAACTTCGAGCGGTTTTGGGGGCTCTTTTTCGTTTTATGCAGAAGCAGAGGCATCTGCGGGCAAAAGTTTGCCTTTGGGAAGCTAATTAAGCGAGGCGACCCCGGGGTTGCTCCACGGGCGAGAGAGAAATCTGTGGCAGCAGTGGTAGTTGAGTGACCTTCGGGAGGCGGATGGTACGAAATACTGGCGTGGTGGTTTTTCTCCACATTAAGAAGAGAGAAAAAAATAACTGGCGAACGTTCTGCACGGAATGAACGTCGATTAGACCGTCGGAACAATCACCGTCGGATTCGCTGCGCTGCGGTGACTGGCGGTCGTGAATGCGGAAAGAAATCAACGCCAGTTTGCGGAATTGAAGTTTTGAACGATCCGTACGAGTGTGCGGGGAGGCTTGCGTGATCTTTCGAGCTAGGGATGGCGTTTGTAGGAACAGATTGAGTGCCGGCGATATAATTAGCACCCTATTTGTGGACGATTAAATGATTAACCGCGCGCAGGTTAGTGTGTAGAGTCGGGAAGTTACAGCTCTTATTAGGTACATCTATATATTTTCAAAACCAAAGTGGTCAAACTGTTTGTGGCAAGCAGCGACCGAAAGGGAAACTTTTTGATTTCGTCTGATGTACCTATCCAGTTCCGCATGAGCTGGCACCGCAACGCAAACGCATAATTTAACCTTTCGCAGCCCAAATTGCATCCACCCGAAGTGATCATTATCTTGGTCACATTCTAGAATATCAAGCCACTTCCCAACTCCTTGCTAGACTTGGTGCTTTGCTGCCTTCGCTTTACACCACGTTACACAGTGGATCCGTGTGTCGCTGCGAGTCATCCACCGTATCCGGCGGTATCGGCAAAACGAGTGGAAACGAAGTCTCGACACCAAAAATCGAAACTCCAACCAAAACAAAAAGACCACAAAACTTCACAAAAAAACCGATCGAATCGAGTGCGCGACCAATGCCATTCTGCTCACGCCGCGACTTGGCCAGCGGTCTTGACGGGTATGAACGCGCGGCCATCCACGGCGAGTCACCGCTCAGAATGCTGTGTGGGTGGGTTTGTGTTTTTAGTGTTTTTGTTTGGAATGGATTGAAAGGCGCAACCGCAAGGAGAAAGAAACGCGAAGCAGCGCGATCCATGCCGAGAGCATCCGTTACTCGGTGTTTGGGGGGTTGTTTTGGAGTGAAGCGAGAAGACAACTACCGCGTAGTCGGAGCCCCCGGATCGGACTAATTGCCCCGAGCGGTACGAACGAACCGGAGAGCACGGAGGGCTTAGGTCAAGCTAGTTTTTTTTTGCTCCAAGTCGAATGACTTGGGAGGTTTTTTTTCCCGTGCCCAGATGTTCCGCAGGTGAAGCGGTACGGGAAGAAGCGTTTAGGAACTACGATTTACCAAGCGAACAATTCGAGTTCCGTAATGATTAGCACACTCATTTCCGAACTCCCCCAATCATGTAGGTGGATGGTCGAAGGTACGCCGGTTTTGTTTTTGCTTTGTAGTCCCTTGTTCCTAATGTCTCGAATGTTTGAAAGAATCCGGCTCGAAGGACCCAACGCGAACGATCTCCCAATTTGGACACATTATCCGAAAGAAGAAGAAAAAAAAAAACAAAAAGCCCGAAAGCAACGCTCGTCTGCGTCACCCTGTGCCCTGATTACGCCCCGGTTCCCCCGGTGGATCGTCGAAAAAGGGGACAGATCGTGCCGAACGCCGTCGCACACTCACCTTGACTGCTGACACCGGTGCAGGTGAGGTTGATCGTGATGGCGATGGTTAGCAGCGTCGCCGCACGGTACCAGGTGGCGCCACCGGTACGCGACGGCTGGCTCGGTTGTTTGGTGGGCCGCTGGATGCCGCCGGTTGGTTGTTGCTGTCGGTGCCGCCGCACCGCCACCGTTCCATTATTTCGGCCACCGTCGGTAGTGACCGAACGCTTCCATTTCCTCATGCTGGTGAGGATGGGGCCGCGATGTGGCGTAAATCACAAATCGTGCGTTGGTACAGCGCGCAGGTACTGGAAGGTGTTCAGCCTCCAAATTGAACACCGAACGTGCTTATCTGTGGACGCGTCTAATGATCACCGCACGGTCTGTCTGTCGCTTGCCATGTAATGGTGCGCACGGACGGCGGGTGCACAAATGAGGAAGTGAAAGGATTTCACACCGAGACCTTCTCGAACGGCGCAGGAGGGTGTTGTTGTTGAGACGTGGAGCGGGACCGAGGAGAGAGGATGCAGGGGGCAGCGGGGAGGGTGTTAACACATGCACGTCGTTAGCCGTTCGCTCACGGATTAGGGTGGAGAGACGGGCCAAAGGGTGGGCAAAAACTAAAACCCGCACCAAGCGATACGGGTTTGAGGACCACGGGACGGACCGGATCACTAGTT
>KZ070347.1:119096-136693 GCA_002091845.1 Anopheles cracens
AAATCCCAGCTTATCGGAGAAATTCAAAACAATGGCTCGTACATTCACTACTAAGAATGTATTCAAATCTGTAATTAAGTTTGTGAATACTAGGAAATGTACTTGAAAATGCATTTAAGCCGGTTATTTGTCCAAATATAATGACACGTTAACCAAAAACCTATAGTCGTGCTATTTTTACTTCGTTCATGCTTTCATGAACTATTTGGGTTAAATGTAAATGGTTCGCAAAAATACCAACACGAAGAGCCAAAAATTGAAACCAGTGAAATACTGTTAAATATCATTCTATACTAAAAATAGCGCCATTGGTAGCGAGATTCCGATGATATTGTCAAAAAACATGGTGGTGCTATTCATGAAATGTTTGAGCTGTAGCTTCAAACGTATTGTGATTGAATCGTATTTATAGGTTTCTGAATAATTCAAGTAGTACTTTCCGGTCGATTGCATGAATATAAGCAAATAAATGAAATGTTTGTGGCAAAAAATGATAGCCAGTGCTCACAACGATCTTAAAGACTTTTTGGAAACGTATACGATGTGGAATAATGAGTATTCAACGCTTTAGAAGCCACGCACAGGGTTAGGCTTACATTTAGAACGATTTTCCACCAATCGAAGTGGCCCTGAAGTCGCATCAGTGATCATCTATAGACAATTAATAAATAATGTTCAGAACTACTACAATCAATCAAACCCAGCTGAAATGAATGTTTTGTTTGTTGCAACTTACACAACTTTTTCCAAAGCAGAAAAATTGAATTCTAACAGAATAAAAGCTTACTTGACATCTCCACGTCATTTTCCTTCCTCTCCATCTTCTTCTCCTCGTCTTCCTCCTCCAACTCCGACTGGGGCCTGTACTGGAACTGATTTCTGCACGGTATTGCAGTAGCTCGCTGCTGTTCCAACTGCTCGGTGATGTGCAGGACATCGTACGTTGAGGATTTGGTTCCCCCGAATAGCTTGTTCCGTGCTCCCGACCCGCGCCGCATCAATCTCGGTGACCCCATCAACTCCAGCATGGTGTTGTAGCTGAGGCTCTTTTTCCTGCGCGACGCCTCGTCCTCTTTCTCGATCAGTTCCTTCGCAGCCGATTGGATCGATACGTCCCCGGAGGATGGCATAAATTCATCGGACAGCTTCCGATATCGCGCTTTCGGTGCCGCCTCATCCTGAAATGGGTCCGGATCGAACGTGTTGGCACTCTTCAACACCACACTGGATGGATGGGGGCTGCGCAGATGATGCGCCTTCCATTTCTTCTTCTCGAACGACGCACAGTCGGAAAGGAACGAATCATCGAATTCGGGCATTTTGTAGTCCTTGTGGGTTTCTTTTCTTCTCTTCGGATTTTAATGCCACTTAGCTTGATATTCACACCCAAACGCACGATTCACCATATCGCTTTGTAATTGTAACAACCTTGTAGCAACACAATTCACAAACTTTACGCTTGAAACAAAAACGGACGTGGTTAAAAATCTGAAAAAAGTATTTCTCACTGACTTTCACTCACACTTATGCTTCAGGTTTTTCTGTCCGTATAACAACATTCCTTGCGAGATCCACTTTCATTAAGCCTGACTGAAGGTCTAATTATAAATCACACATGGGTACTAACTGAAACCTGCTTCATAATTCCCACTTTATGTTAAACACCTAAGCGTCCTACCGGTACGATGTTATGGCTTTCGCAAAAGCGAGTTA
Organism: Anopheles cracens; assembly: GCA_002091845.1. NCBI lineage: Eukaryota > Metazoa > Arthropoda > Insecta > Diptera > Culicidae > Anopheles > Anopheles cracens. The sequence continues at coordinate 120,810 of KZ070347.1, forward strand.
CGAACCGTACATCCTTGACCAGAAATATGTCCAATGGGTCATGATGGAACCGTTTTCAGGAATGCACGGCTAATTCAAGAACCTGCTGGACATGGCTGCATGCATGTGCATGCAATAAAATCCAAACTGATCGCTAGCCGGTTGCGGGCTATAAATGCAAATAAAGCCACAAACACGGATGCTGGTACAAATTTTCTGCGCCGGATCAGTGCTATATTACATCGAAATGGAATAAAGCGGTCTAAGCACCGTTTGATGCACGGTGTGGTCTTTACTTTCGTAAGATCTAGATGCAGATGCGAAAACATGTTCTTGCCACCGCTCGTTTATGATATGCGGTATACGATCGGTGGCGTTTGTTTATTTCGCTCAGATTTTAGTGTCGATCATGATGGAAGATCACGGCGACACACAGACGCAAGTTAAGATTTACATAAATGAATTCTCCGATTGGTCCAAAATAAACAAATCTTCGCCACCCGCACCGAACGCACTAGGAACCGTGATGTGGGGCTACCATGTTTTCCAGGCGCAGCCACCTGGATCTTCGCTCAACCGTTTGATTAACATTAAGAGTAGAATTTGCTTCAGTTTTTATACACCCGGAAAGGAGCCCCGGCGAACCAATGCTCGAGGTCATAGTCTCTTCGTCAAGAAAAAATAATCATCCAGCCTATAGTAAAGCATATTATAAATGCAAACTCGTGCTCCGGAGAGTAGAGGAAGTTCGCACCGGGGAGGGCATGCCTAATCTAAGCTACTGAGAGGGATTTACGTTGATCTGGTTGCGATTTGTTCCGGAGAATGGTAGTGGTAAACGGTTAATGCACAAGCAATAGGCATGCCGACATCCGTTGCAGCTAAGAAATCTTTCCACGGCACTTTCCAGCACGGCTTGATCGCATCGGAAAGTCGCAACTGAAGTTTTAGGAGCGACACTCGGGGTGCACTGTTATTGCCATGTGATCCACTTCTGACACCAGTGACGTCTCGAAACGGCTCGAAATGTTCTAGATGTTTTCTGATGTAGAACCAGAGAGCCAGAGAGGTCATCACAGGTCACCGACTGGACCTGCGATGTAGCAGGCGGACGAACAGGTTGTTGCCACCGTGTTTCTTGAACGGCGTGAAATGTATTCCACCATTTCTAGCCCACTCGCCGTGTTGCTTCCCACAAGCAGATCTCAAGATCGCGGACCTTCTGGAGCAGCTATGGAAAATGGAATTATTAGAAACCGCGTTCATCGCGTGTTTTTTGTTGTGTTTTTATATATATATATACATTTTGAGCGATCTGCCGGTGACCGTGTGCGTGACAGGAACCCGTTAATACCTGCCGCGTCTTGAGCTGGGACTGCTTTACGACCCTCAGGGCTTGGTGTGCGCACAACCGAAACGTCCATCTCCGGAGCGGAGTAATTAGATACGGTGGGGCGTTTGGCTCGGTTGCTGTGATTGCATCTTCCCCGGTGCTTAGCTTGTCTGCTCTCCACCGTCGAAATGGCACCCGATGGCGGACTGCCTATTGAAGTGTGGAGCGTTCCTTTCTAATCAATTACCTGTTGCTTTGAACCTTTGAATTGATTTTTGTTATTGCCAATCATCGCACCATCGTCATCGCATCGGCCTTTTATCGCTGTACCGACGCAGCTCCAACACTCGCACACGTCGTTTATTTTTTGTCAAGAAAAGCCATTCGGTTGTGCTCATGAACATCACCGCTTAACAATAAAACGCTGTTTATGCGTCACAACCAACGCGTTAAATGCAACGCATGTATTGAAGGTACTGAATGCAAATTTGCATAAGCTGTGCGGTGTTTTATGACGCATAATGATATCCGGGCGTTATGCATGGACAGTGGTGGCAAGCGGCTTTGGCGAAAGGTGCTCGAAAATTTGCAAACGAAAATATTAACATTAATAAAAAAATATATATTTTTAATAATTCAACATCGTTTCATTATGAACAATAGATGTTGCAAATTGAGGAAACTAAGAAAACATCTACATTATGTATCAAGTAATTAAAAAAAACTATAAAAAATATCATCAAAATATAAATAGTTTGTTACATATAGTTTGTTACGAGAAGATAACAGAATCTCAGGAAAAAAGATTTTTACTTAATTTTTCAATTACAACAAATACGAAGACATATATGCATACTATAAAGGCTGCGGTACCAGTTTATCACACCATAAGACCAGCACTAAATTCCATATCCATCGTACCCTGTGTTTGTGAGTTATGACTATCCATCAGAGTCGTTTCGCCAACGACGAAGAACACTTTTTTTTTGTTCAAAAGATAGAAATCGATCAATTTCATGATTTACTGTTTTGAAGTTACATTTACATACAAAGCTACACAATTTCTTTAAAAAAATGAAGATATGCTGTTGCGAGCAACACCTGTTAAAAACTACCACTTACTCAAAACAGCGTATGCCCAACGTTTACAAAAACACAGAAACTGTACGTACAATTTTAAAATAAAAAACGACCCTAATAAAGTGCGCGTCACTGTAGTCGCTGTCGGGTCTGTCTAGTGCTAGCGCAGTGACAGTGGTCTGAGAGAACATTGCAAAAGCCATTAATGTTACTAGCGTAATTCAATCAGCTAATAACATTGTTATTGTCGCCGCCGGTGACAACAACAATGATTGCAAATCAATCAAAAGGGTAATTAAAATAAAACCATAATATTTGCACAAAACTTTCAATTTAGTCTGTCCGATTGAGTGGAAAATTTCTTGTTACTCACATCCGGTGATGACGAATCTATTATTCGGCTCAACATTTGTTTGATATTTTCAATACGTCTTAGACAGAGATGTTCAATTTCTAGGATGTTTGGCGTGTGTTGGAGTGTGTGGAATGTCTTTTACTAGCAAATTTTAAACTAGCAACCTATGGTGGTATACATAAGTCTCGTTACCTGTAAAACGGTGACGGATGTTCGTAAAGGTCGTGTAAGAAAAGGAGATGTTCAAAAACTCCGGAGTCCTGCGGAAGGTTTGGTACAACAACTTCAGCCCAAAAACAAAAATCTCGTCTCGCAAACGTGTCTTGCCGTGTAACATACGTACAAACAGCACAATGCGCTTCCTCCGGTTCGCGCTTGGAAGCAATCGGTCCATATCTTCCCCATCACTTACAGACCAAACACATTTGCACCGGATGAGGATGTGTGTTGAGATATTTACGCCCCCCCAAAAAAAGAGAAATATTCACACGAAAGCAAACTGATGGTAAAAGGAAACACGGTGCTACAGAGGGACCATTTTTTTGCAGACAAAGCAAAAACAAAAATCTCGCTATAAACGAACATTGCGGGCTGTCCCGGTCAGCCGGTAGAATTTTATTTGAAAAAAAAGACCAGCAACGCGCACATGAACACAGGGTCAACGAGAGTGAGAGTGAGCAAGAGCAGGAATTGCATTTGATTGAAGCGAACAAATCACGCCGCTGACGTTTGCCACGTATAAATAGATCAACGTGTGTCAGTGAGAGTATTTTTTTTTCTCTCTCTCTCGTAGGTGTTTTACTGATTGGGTTGGTGACCGGGAAATAGGGCTGACGCAATTATGCTTTTAAAAAATTGTGATAATTTCACATCTTTTGCTACCGACCGCACAGCTGTTTTAGTTGGACAGTTCGCGGAGTACAGTCAAATATACAGCCGGCTGAAAGCATGCTAAAACATGCAAACCACATCAAGCGAGATGATAAGTTTATAAATAGATCTGATTCCAAGCATGCAAGGCTGCGCACTACACGCGTAAACCACACGATAAACGAATTACTTATGTTTGGGTCCCCGTTTTCCCTCACACCCTCAACCAGAACATTTAGAACCATAAAAGCTAACAAATAAACACAACTCTTGCTTAAAGAAGGAGAAGACACTAGAACAAAACATCCCATAACTCCGGCGGGACACATCCGCACGCAGCACGGAGATGCCTTTCGCAGGGCAAGAAGAATGCGTCAACTTCCCAATCGCCATCGCACACGACAATGATCAGAAAGAGAGAGAGAGATAATGAGAGAGCAGCCCGTGAAGTAGGATAAAAAAGAGTAATAGTTACGCCGGCAAAGCCGGAGTCGCCGTAATCGGATTCCTGGCGCCGAGAGCTAGAAAAATCCGTCCAATGGGCGATGCTGATAATGATTCACGCTGGAATTCGGCCACATTGCGACGTCCCCCGTGTTGGGTCCCGGTCCGTTGGGGAGCTCGGGTAATCGGACGCTTCCGATAAACAAAGCCTCCCCGCCGCACCGGGACAGTTGGCGCTTCCGCTGGCGAACCGGGCGCCACCGACGACGAATTGAAGAGTTTGATGTAGTTTGCTGACAGTAATTATTTTTATCGTTTGTTTTTTTTTCAGGGTGTTCTCGTGCGGCGGGACATCCGACCGGGCCAAGTTCGTCGACGAGCTGACCCCGTCCGATGTCCGTCTGTTGTCGGGAAGGGAGCAACAAGCAGGAACATGTGTTTTGCAGTACTCTCCGGATTACGGGATAACGTTGGCATTGGTGCGGGGCAGCCATGGTGACAACTGTCACGCTGTCCACAGTGCGGGAGATGCGGGACAACAGACTTGATAGCATGGATGTGGCTGTGTGATCAGGAAAATTGGAGCAATTTGCAGCAAACAACGAAACTGGCAAGAATAACTCATGGAGAATGCGACTGACCACAATGCGCATTCAGGTAGCTTCATGCCTTTTCTCCAACACCAAAAAAATGGCGTTTTGCTACACAAGGCGACCGCCGCTTGAGTTGGGCAAGATTGGGCAAGATGGCGGCTTTGAACTAAATATTGCTCGCTACTACGATACGGGGTTTTATATTAATTATAATAGCACACAACACCCCGCCAAGCTGCCGTGTTCGGGCCGCTTGTTTGTCGATTCGAAAACATTTAATTCGAAACGGTTGCATAAAGCGGCGCTCGTTTGCGGTATGGCCCACAATGCACACGCGAGCCTTGAAAACACGCTGGAGTTTTATAACTTTGGGATATCGAAACCGCGATATCGTTGGAAGCGAATGCTGTAGGTTTCGTTTTCGGTTGTGGTTCATCTTCATCAGCGTGTGTTAAACCGGTGGTGATCGTCCCCACAGGCAACGCGAACCAGCAGAGGAAGACGCTGACATAAGGTTTTCAGCGTCGAACGGAACACTCATTTCTAGAGCTGCTTCCTGCCCTGACTTGAAGGGTCCTACAAGAATGGACGGACAGAAATGGACCTGAAGCGGAGTGTGTCTGAAACTATCGTCCTACCACTCATAAGAACCAGAGAACCAGAGAGGTCATCACAGGTCACCGACTGGACCTGCGATGTAGCAGGTGAACGAACAGGTTGTTGCCACCGTGTTTCTTGAACGGCGTGAAATGTATTCCACCATTTCTAGCCCACTCGCCGTGTTGCTTCCCACAAGCAGATCTCAAGATCGCGGACCTTCTGGAGCAGCTATGGAAAATGGAATTATTAGAAACCGCGTTCATCGCGTGTTTTTTGTTGTGTTTTTATATATATATATACATTTTGAGCGATCTGCCGGTGACCGTGTGCGTGACAGGAACCCGTTAATACCTGCCGCGTCTTGAGCTGGGACTGCTTTACGACCCTCAGGGCTTGGTGTGCGCACAACCGAAACGTCCATCTCCGGAGCGGAGTAATTAGATACGGTGGGGCGTTTGGCTCGGTTGCTGTGATTGCATCTTCCCCGGTGCTTAGCTTGTCTGCTCTCCACCGTCGAAATGGCACCCGATGGCGGACTGCCTATTGAAGTGTGGAGCGTTCCTTTCTAATCAATTACCTGTTGCTTTGAACCTTTGAATTGATTTTTGTTATTGCCAATCATCGCACCATCGTCATCGCATCGGCCTTTTATCGCTGTACCGACGCAGCTCCAACACTCGCACACGTCGTTTATTTTTTGTCAAGAAAAGCCATTCGGTTGTGCTCATGAACATCACCGCTTAACAATAAAACGCTGTTTATGCGTCACAACCAACGCGTTAAATGCAACGCATGTATTGAAGGTACTGAATGCAAATTTGCATAAGCTGTGCGGTGTTTTATGACGCATAATGATATCCGGGCGTTATGCATGGACAGTGGTGGCAAGCGGCTTTGGCGAAAGGTGCTCGAAAATTTGCAAACGAAAATATTAACATTAATAAAAAAATATATATTTTTAATAATTCAACATCGTTTCATTATGAACAATAGATGTTGCAAATTGAGGAAACTAAGAAAACATCTACATTATGTATCAAGTAATTAAAAAAAACTATAAAAAATATCATCAAAATATAAATAGTTTGTTACATATAGTTTGTTACGAGAAGATAACAGAATCTCAGGAAAAAAGATTTTTACTTAATTTTTCAATTACAACAAATACGAAGACATATATGCATACTATAAAGGCTGCGGTACCAGTTTATCACACCATAAGACCAGCACTAAATTCCATATCCATCGTACCCTGTGTTTGTGAGTTATGACTATCCATCAGAGTCGTTTCGCCAACGACGAAGAACACTTTTTTTTTGTTCAAAAGATAGAAATCGATCAATTTCATGATTTACTGTTTTGAAGTTACATTTACATACAAAGCTACACAATTTCTTTAAAAAAATGAAGATATGCTGTTGCGAGCAACACCTGTTAAAAACTACCACTTACTCAAAACAGCGTATGCCCAACGTTTACAAAAACACAGAAACTGTACGTACAATTTTAAAATAAAAAACGACCCTAATAAAGTGCGCGTCACTGTAGTCGCTGTCGGGTCTGTCTAGTGCTAGCGCAGTGACAGTGGTCTGAGAGAACATTGCAAAAGCCATTAATGTTACTAGCGTAATTCAATCAGCTAATAACATTGTTATTGTCGCCGCCGGTGACAACAACAATGATTGCAAATCAATCAAAAGGGTAATTAAAATAAAACCATAATATTTGCACAAAACTTTCAATTTAGTCTGTCCGATTGAGTGGAAAATTTCTTGTTACTCACATCCGGTGATGACGAATCTATTATTCGGCTCAACATTTGTTTGATATTTTCAATACGTCTTAGACAGAGATGTTCAATTTCTAGGATGTTTGGCGTGTGTTGGAGTGTGTGGAATGTCTTTTACTAGCAAATTTTAAACTAGCAACCTATGGTGGTATACATAAGTCTCGTTACCTGTAAAACGGTGACGGATGTTCGTAAAGGTCGTGTAAGAAAAGGAGATGTTCAAAAACTCCGGAGTCCTGCGGAAGGTTTGGTACAACAACTTCAGCCCAAAAACAAAAATCTCGTCTCGCAAACGTGTCTTGCCGTGTAACATACGTACAAACAGCACAATGCGCTTCCTCCGGTTCGCGCTTGGAAGCAATCGGTCCATATCTTCCCCATCACTTACAGACCAAACACATTTGCACCGGATGAGGATGTGTGTTGAGATATTTACGCCCCCCCAAAAAAAGAGAAATATTCACACGAAAGCAAACTGATGGTAAAAGGAAACACGGTGCTACAGAGGGACCATTTTTTTGCAGACAAAGCAAAAACAAAAATCTCGCTATAAACGAACATTGCGGGCTGTCCCGGTCAGCCGGTAGAATTTTATTTGAAAAAAAAGACCAGCAACGCGCACATGAACACAGGGTCAACGAGAGTGAGAGTGAGCAAGAGCAGGAATTGCATTTGATTGAAGCGAACAAATCACGCCGCTGACGTTTGCCACGTATAAATAGATCAACGTGTGTCAGTGAGAGTATTTTTTTTTCTCTCTCTCTCGTAGGTGTTTTACTGATTGGGTTGGTGACCGGGAAATAGGGCTGACGCAATTATGCTTTTAAAAAATTGTGATAATTTCACATCTTTTGCTACCGACCGCACAGCTGTTTTAGTTGGACAGTTCGCGGAGTACAGTCAAATATACAGCCGGCTGAAAGCATGCTAAAACATGCAAACCACATCAAGCGAGATGATAAGTTTATAAATAGATCTGATTCCAAGCATGCAAGGCTGCGCACTACACGCGTAAACCACACGATAAACGAATTACTTATGTTTGGGTCCCCGTTTTCCCTCACACCCTCAACCAGAACATTTAGAACCATAAAAGCTAACAAATAAACACAACTCTTGCTTAAAGAAGGAGAAGACACTAGAACAAAACATCCCATAACTCCGGCGGGACACATCCGCACGCAGCACGGAGATGCCTTTCGCAGGGCAAGAAGAATGCGTCAACTTCCCAATCGCCATCGCACACGACAATGATCAGAAAGAGAGAGAGAGATAATGAGAGAGCAGCCCGTGAAGTAGGATAAAAAAGAGTAATAGTTACGCCGGCAAAGCCGGAGTCGCCGTAATCGGATTCCTGGCGCCGAGAGCTAGAAAAATCCGTCCAATGGGCGATGCTGATAATGATTCACGCTGGAATTCGGCCACATTGCGACGTCCCCCGTGTTGGGTCCCGGTCCGTTGGGGAGCTCGGGTAATCGGACGCTTCCGATAAACAAAGCCTCCCCGCCGCACCGGGACAGTTGGCGCTTCCGCTGGCGAACCGGGCGCCACCGACGACGAATTGAAGAGTTTGATGTAGTTTGCTGACAGTAATTATTTTTATCGTTTGTTTTTTTTTCAGGGTGTTCTCGTGCGGCGGGACATCCGACCGGGCCAAGTTCGTCGACGAGCTGACCCCGTCCGATGTCCGTCTGTTGTCGGGAAGGGAGCAACAAGCAGGAACATGTGTTTTGCAGTACTCTCCGGATTACGGGATAACGTTGGCATTGGTGCGGGGCAGCCATGGTGACAACTGTCACGCTGTCCACAGTGCGGGAGATGCGGGACAACAGACTTGATAGCATGGATGTGGCTGTGTGATCAGGAAAATTGGAGCAATTTGCAGCAAACAACGAAACTGGCAAGAATAACTCATGGAGAATGCGACTGACCACAATGCGCATTCAGGTAGCTTCATGCCTTTTCTCCAACACCAAAAAAATGGCGTTTTGCTACACAAGGCGACCGCCGCTTGAGTTGGGCAAGATTGGGCAAGATGGCGGCTTTGAACTAAATATTGCTCGCTACTACGATACGGGGTTTTATATTAATTATAATAGCACACAACACCCCGCCAAGCTGCCGTGTTCGGGCCGCTTGTTTGTCGATTCGAAAACATTTAATTCGAAACGGTTGCATAAAGCGGCGCTCGTTTGCGGTATGGCCCACAATGCACACGCGAGCCTTGAAAACACGCTGGAGTTTTATAACTTTGGGATATCGAAACCGCGATATCGTTGGAAGCGAATGCTGTAGGTTTCGTTTTCGGTTGTGGTTCATCTTCATCAGCGTGTGTTAAACCGGTGGTGATCGTCCCCACAGGCAACGCGAACCAGCAGAGGAAGACGCTGACATAAGGTTTTCAGCGTCGAACGGAACACTCATTTCTAGAGCTGCTTCCTGCCCTGACTTGAAGGGTCCTACAAGAATGGACGGACAGAAATGGACCTGAAGCGGAGTGTGTCTGAAACTATCGTCCTACCACTCATACACACGATCTGGACAATGAACACTGGTTCTGAACCCAGAGGCGTACACATGATAGCTGCATTTTACGTACATGGGGTTTAATAGCGCGCACACAGACGAACACACACGCACATCACACGCAAAAGATGCTTTCGTTTTGGCTCCCTCCTACCGCTCAGCTATGGGGACGTTACGTTTCCGTTGCAAGCCGTATCACGTATCGCTTTCTTTTAGCGTTGGAAACTTAACGACAAATTCGTGCACGGAATCTACGAAATCCTCGCTAATTCGACATAAACGGTGAAAAATGCGCTGGGTTTCGCTTCGGCTTCAGCACGCCCGGCGGGGGTTCGATTTTTGACACTCGAAGTCTGCCTGCGAGGCTCGGTTGATTGTGGATACAGGAACCCCCGGAACACTTGATAGGGGAGACGTTTCCTTGATTGCACGACACTCGTTAACCAAATCACACGCTGATAGTTTCTGTCCAAACGCAAAACTATCTCCTCAACACCGGAGGTAGTCACCACCGAGCCTCGATACACCCGAGAGTCGCACTCGCGCGCCCGGGCACACCTGCACGATCGTACGCCAAACCGTTGAATGATCGCGCAGCGCCGTAGACGGGGGCTTAGATTGACAGCGGATGATACTGGGCCGTGAGCAAAGCGCGGCGTCTGCTGCTGCCTCGTCTAAGCCGACTCGGCGGAGCGCCCTATGCGAATCGGTAGCTCTCGGGCGCACACATCACCCTCTCCCCGTAATCAGACGATCGGCGCACAGTGGGTCAGCTTAATCGGTTATTAGCTTTTTTTTAAAATAAAATATTTCATCTTGGGGGAAATAACTGCGCGATCATGATCGATTTTTCGATAGACACATGGCTGGATACTACAATTTAGGCTCGTAAAAAAGCGATGACTATTTCTTGACGTTATTATCATATTATCATATCATGAAAATAACTTTGATAAGTCTGTTTTATTATGTTTTATTGTTTTCAACATAGCAATTGTTTTAAACACGGCTTAAAAAAAACTATAAATAAACGCAGTTTTGAACGAATTGAAAATTTAACAAATAACACCACAAACATCACAGCTATAAAAGAGCATGACATATAAGCCTTATTTTGTGGGTTTGAAAAACTTGATAAATCTATTTTTTAATTTTAAATATCAAAACTTAAATACTAAAAAATAGCCCATTCGAATGTGTAATACAAACAACGGCTTCGATTATTTGTTTTGTGTTTTTAACTTTTTAGTTTTCCGTTGTCTGAATCAACGCGTCTGAATCAACGCGTTAACGATTAACAAGCTCGCCCACGAACCCAGAAGCTGTTCAGAACGACGGCACTGCCACAAAACCACCGGAATGCCCTCGTTTATCAATTATTGATATAAATTTTGATATTACACTTTGTTGACAGAGCGCGCCCGTACGTTGTTGACGGATGACGAATATGTTTGTCATGACGAATGCCCAGCGCATGCATACATACTATATTCCATTATACTAGGTAGTTTTGAGATCATTTCTTAACATTTTTGAAGTTAAGTACAACAATATATTTTGCTTTTAAGTACAAACAAGCCCGTCAACAGTGTTGGAGAAAACAAGAACTTAAAACTGCAACCACTTAGAATATGCAAAAAACATGTTACGTGACACCTTTTCAGCAATCCCTGTGTTTGAAACGCTTCGAACACGTTATTGAAAGATGCACGGTGTTGTTTACAGTAATGAAACCAGTAGTAATAAAAATGAGCTTAGACAATATGAGTATGTACTAGACACAGCATGCCGATATGACATGATCATTTCGTTCAAGTCTACTCGGTCATGAGGACACATCCGGGAAAGGGATTATTGTCGCATTATTAAAAGCGGAAAATGATTTACAGCTCGGAGTGTATTGGATACCGAGTGGATTGATTTTAATAGGGTCTCCTTGCAGAATTAATTTTATTATGGATTGAAATACAGTTCGGTCATAGCAATATTAATACATCGGTCATGGCGTCACGTAGATGGTCAGATTATAGTAAATCATGACGGCTTGAGTGATTCCGCCATTTAGCGTGCTGACGATTATAGTTTGACACTGATATTTTATACGAACATATGTTTTGAGAGCGGGTAGAACGATCAAGCTGTCCATGCACTGCTCCATAGTGAGGTGCGACTCTCCGTGACGGCTATATAGTGAGAAAGACTGAGCGGAGCTTCCTAAACCGACCAGTCGCAAGCAGTAACAGGCGAGCAGTTTAGCAGGGCTGTCAAACATGATCTTACTTGCAGTGTGCTCGACATTTTTATAGCTTCGACCTTCACATGTTCTATGTTTTATGACTGTGTCCACGGATTAAGGAGTGAAATTGTTTCTATAGGAATATATTATCTTATCTTAAGTGTACGATGATTGCCTTGTGCTAGCAATGACTGTTCCGGGGAATCTAAAAAAACTCTGCAATTGCGTACATTCGATCCGATTAATCTTGTATAATATAAGATCGCACTACATGGTTCCACTATCGGTAAATTTACTGCAGCGAATGACGAAGAATTTAAATAGCAACGCTACGGTTTCAATTTAATAGACCAGTCTTCATTGCGCACAATAGTATTGTTAATACATTCAAAGCACAGTGGCAAATTTGTCCGCGTAGTGTAAAGCAACGGTGGCGCCACAGACACTGAAACACCTACAACATTAACTGCCTCATTTTCGGTGCCAACTGTAGGAACAAGATTACCTAACCTTACACCGCTACAGCTTATAAAATGTTTCAAATGTTTGTGACGCAGAGGTTGAGATGTTCAAAATAATAACACATATTTTCAGAAAATATCATATTGCTTACTCCATCATGCGGACATATCCGCGAAAAGGATTATTTTCGCATGACCCCTAACGGAAAGTGTTTTACTACTCGGAGGGGAATGGATACCGCGGGGATTGGTTTTAGTAGGGTCGCTTTGTGGAATTAATTTTATTATGGATTTAAAATACAGGTCATGAAATCACGTTGTTCAAATGACCAGATTAAAACAAATCATTACGGCTTGAGTTATTCTGCCATTTTGCCTCTGGTCAATATCGCTGGAGACCGACATTTTATATGAATATAAGTTTTTGAGGTAGGCGAACACGACTGAGCTGTCCATGGTGAGGTGCGGCTCTCCGTTGACGTCCGTGTAGTGAGAAAGACCGAGCTAGCTTCGTAAGTTCGGCAGGCCTGTCAAACATGACTTTGCTGGCAATGCACACGACATTTTTATAGCTTCGACCTTCACATGCTCTATGTTTTATGACTGTGTCGATGGATTAAGGAGCAATATTGCTTTTGTATGAATATGTAATCTTATCATTTGCGTAAGATTGTCTTGTGCTAGAAATGGCTGTTCCGGGAAGTCTAAAAAAACGCAGCAAATGCGTGCACACGATCTGTTTAATCGTGTGCCATATATGATCACACTTCATGCTTCCACTATCAGCAAATTTAACGCAGCAACTGACGAACAATTAAAACAGTAACGCTTTGGTTCTAATTTTATAGCCCAGGCCTAGCGCGAGAGACAATACTATTGATAATAGATTCAATTATCATACGCGGGAGCGTATAGGAAATAATAATGTATACCACACGCAAGCCCATGCGATAACACAAGATGGTCGTCCACTTTGCCATAATGCTGGATGTTAAAGATCACTCTACTTCTCGAAACGCGTTCAAGTGCCACCGAACATGAAGACATAAACGATTCGATCCAAACACAAACGTACCGTAGTACGTTTGCAAAACCCTTGTGCGGAACACACACCGAGCAGCTCAGGGAACAGGAAGATGCAATAAATAGTTAGGTTTGGCCGCGCACGCCATTTTAGGCGGAATTAATCTGTGTCGCCTGCTGTTGTGCCGGATTTCGCTTCTTCCGCTGCGATTGTTTGCCCCTGTGGTTTGGTTCGTCGGGCCGGCTGTTCGATACGTCGCTCTTCTACACTCCAATTTCGGAGATGATGATGATGGTGAAGACGGCGCTGATGATCGAGATGCGCGACATTATAAATTGCCGATTGTCTTCTTCATGCCCGATGGCAAATCCCGGAGCTGGAATTAGTATTGTGTTGTTTCGGGTCGTTTGATTTATTTTTTTCTTCCATTCGAAACTGGCCTTGGTCGGTGGGTGGGTGGGTGGTTGGGTAAAGGTATGATGTGTGGGTGCGCAGTGGCCCGGGGGCGGACGTACGGGTTGTCCATTTTGGGATAGCCGGTGGCCAGCGGAAGAGAGAAAAAATCGTGCGGTCATTGTTCCGTCTGCCGTGGTATTTCCTCTAGATGCAGATAAGACTTCATTTAAATTACTAGTTTTTTTTCTCAATATTTTTCACCGGCCGGACATGCGATATCGAATGAGAAATGGCTAAGGAATGATTTCATCCCAATCATCGTGCTCAGCACCTCCTACATCGTCAACAATTGTTTTTACCTAGCTTTCGTATCTTTTGTGACAGTGAAAAATAAACACAATAAACATTCTAATATGTTCTGGCGTGAATCTATTCTATTCAAATCATGAATAGAAGCAAACTTCTTCCAAGCGTATCGATACGATCGCTTTCGATTGCTGTCCTATATGGAAATGATTGTAAATCAGGGCTGTGCAACCCACGTTCACATCGTACACCCAAAAAAGACATTTTTCGACCAAGTAGCTCGCGTCAGATTATAGGACGACTTATGAGAGCGACAATACATGCAAGTTGAACAAACTTTCCTGAATCTGAGTTCATGAGTTCATTCACCATCATGCGTTCGTAGGTGCTATATGGTGAAAATGTTTATAACATTGTGTAATATTTTTTAGCGTATTCTGTACCGAATAAACGTAAAAGTAACATTATAAAGCAAGGAATATTATGTGTGTTCAAACTTGTATGATTTAAACCACGCATAATTTCACGCGCCAAGAGCAGGCTAAGGACCGTCCGATTCCGAACCGTCCAGTGATGATCCATTTTTGTATATTTGTGTGATGAGCGCGCCAGAAAGAATTCAGAACGGTCCAGCAATGCGGTCAATTTTCCCCCACTATTTTATTGCACACATTTCGCGTCTTTCCCCCCTTCGCGCGCGTGTGGGAGGTTCAATTTTCCGCGGATGCACTTTTCGTTATGCAAAGCAGAATATAATATTATTTACGAGCGCATTCCATCTCGCACGGCGCTGCATATGGCACGCCGCAGAAACTTACATTTTGCGCGCAGATCAATCTGTCTTCTCGCCATATCTTAGCGCGTCGTAAAAAACGGAGCCAATGCTGCAACGCCCGTAATGAGATCCCGAAACGGAACGAACGAACGTGGTATAAAAATGAGGTTTCGGTGTGCGCTGCATCAATATGGCACCAGCTGCTGGACCCGCACTAATTTTACTGTCTTCTCGAGCGCTTGTTTATTTTCGCACATGGGTCCACCGTGCGCACTCAAAATGCACCAGCTCGGGCACCAAAGTCTGCAGGAATTTATTGCCCAGAAACGAAAAATATAGCATGCAACAACAAAACACGTGTCACTATCTTTGGTGCCGAGACGGAGAAGTGCAACTCGGTGTCAGTTTATTTGCTTTATTTTCACTTCAAAACATGATCTCATCTATGGATCTGCTTGCGAGCGCTGCGGAATGCGTTTAGAACAATTCCGGTCCTGTTGACAACCGTGCAACACATAAACCAACCGTAAAACACAAGAAAAGTTATGGTTCGCGCTTTCACATGATGATGTTCACCATATGATAACACTCATTTATGTTTTTCTGCTCTGGTAGTTTGTTGTAGTGCCTGTGTAGTCCAAGAGTTCAAATTATAGTCCAAGAGACATTGAATGTGATTTTAAAAAAGGTACAGTGCGTAGAGAAGATATGGTAGAAGATGTGTGATTAAGTAACGTTTAGTTGAAAATAATGTACATGGAAAGTGTATTACGGATTTGGATACAACAAAAAATTGCTATAAAAAAAATATGCTTTATGTTGCGTCTAAAGTATTGATCGGTCAGTTCTTACACTAGTTCATTAGTTCTAACACATCTTATACTTTTTCAGATATCTTAAAATTATTTTCTATAATTATCTTCAAGATAATTTAACTGTAATAGTAATTTAGGAATAAAAAGAAGCCATCCAAATATGCCAAGTTCATTCCTTGGAATACACTCCATTGCTCTTATATCCTTGTTTGTAGTTCGAACAAATGATTGGAATTAGCTTGTTTCATCTTCATGAACAAACTCAACTTTCAACTTTCATGAGCAGACTGCTTCATCTATAT